>VDFB02024810.1:0-69741 GCA_007258455.2 Sequoia sempervirens
GGTGCGACAAGGCGGGGTCGAGGGGTGGAGCCCTTGCCACCAAGCCCAAATTAAGACCTCCAAAACCATACAAACCTTCATGGCGTACACCATTTTGCATTCACAATAAGTGAAAAAAAAACTAGTTTTAACTTTAAATTTCATGTAATTTTTTTGCACTTTTCAAACTCTGCTTGCCGAGTCCTACTGATGAGACTCGCTTGGACTTGGCGAGTCCAGTGAATCCACCAGACTCGGCGAGCCCAACCATGACTTGGTAGGAGTCGACCGAGTCCGAGTTCGAGCCCCCAGGACTCAGCCAGGGTGACTTGACTCGGGACTCGCTGAGTCCTGTTTCAGTGATGAAAACTAATAAACTAATAAACTAATAAAATAAGAATTCTATGCTATATACTATAAATCCTCATCATCTTTTGTTCCAAGGTTTTCTTCGATAGATCACAAAGTGAGCTAGCTTGAGTATAATGTGAACAATATGAATCACTGATTGGATTAGCTTGGCCAAAGACTCGATCAATGGTTGAACTTGCTATTGAATCTACCAAATCAATCACCAACAACCCAATGCAATCCTAAATATATCATAACTGCTGCCTTCGAGTTGTATCCATTTGAGATCAAGTAAACTAATGCTAAAAGTGGAAAGGAATAGCTTTGATGGGAAGGACCTAGGTGCATGAATTTGGAAACAATTGGAAACAATTGACTTTGGAAAGTTTAAAAGAATCTATATACAAGTGAATTTGTTTTGGATGCCTATCTTTTGGCATGAAACCATGTCACAATTTGTATTAGTTTTGTTCACAATGACAAACAAATAATCATAACCTTGTCGAGTTTGTTGAAAACCCTTGAAAAGTGGCATGAAGATGCTTTCCTAATGTTGTTTGAGTATTGGGAGTGGCATTTATGCCAACTTCAAGTTTCATGGCATGCTTTTATGATATGATATACAACCCTCAATGAATTCGGTGATTTCAACTTGCATCTTTTCCTGATATACGCATATGTACAAGTTAGCCATAGTCTTCCTTATCTTGAACTGAGTTGCCACTCCCAAAGTGTGGGCTTCTCCCATGCACTGTATCATGCTTTCTTCTCATGAAGTCCACAACTTGCATAGTTGGTTCACTAACTGGTCATCCAGGGAATATTCAACTTTCAGCTCAGTGGCATAGAGTACACTTCTTAGAACTCTAATTCATCCACATATGAATGTTGGTACTTATAATGACCAGAAAGCTCTAGATACAGAATTGTATTTATAACATGTTAGCAATCTCGTTGTTCACCCCTTTGTTGTGCTTGATCAATAGACAGATCTGTTGCAGCAAAACCAATCCACATGAAACATTGTGCCTTCTATGGTTTTCTTTGAGTTTGTAAGTACTAGAGAGGCTGGTGATTTGGATGGATCATAGTGTCTCTTTTTAATAGATAGTGCTTCTAGTTATTTGCAGCTTGGACTAACAAATGCAACTCTTTGTTGTATGTTGGGACTTCAATGCTACCCTCAATAACAACTTAAAATGATGACACATTGGTTTTCCTTTTTGCATCAATGTTTTCTGCATTGCATATTTTGATGCATTGTTTCTATTTCGAATGTATTTTCAAATTGGTTAAAGTAGTATAAATGCATCCTGAATCTTTCTCTTCATCTCTTGGATAGCTTGTTTTGTGTCTTTCTCCACACAAGTGCCTTGGTTCTTGATGTCAATGTGCAGAGAGGTGCAGCTATCTTGGAAAAATAAGCCATGAATTTTTGCAAGTTTTGGGTGGTGCTTTTGGAACTTCTAATATTGGTAGCATTTGAGGGTCTCAACTACTTGTTGAAATATTTTCCACACTCCATTTGAGCTAGCATGATGTCAATTTGGGGCATGGATATCTATTCATGCTACTTGTCTTGTTGAGGGCCTTGTAGTTGATACACATTCTCCAAGTGTCATCTTTATTTGGAAATAATGCTATTGGTGACTTGCAATATAATGACCCTTCTTGGAGTTTTCATAAAATATGCAATTTTTTTGGTATTTTCTGATTTATGCAAACTGGAATAAATATGGAATACAGAATAAATATCGATGCTAGGGGTCCAACACCACTTGGACATTGACATTAGTGCAGACTCCTGGCATCAACATGGAGACCCATTGTGGAAGTCACAGGGATATTTGTCATTTACCATACATATTGCTCAAATTTTAGACCCACTAATGTCAATGTCCAGATGGTTTTGGACCCCTAGCATCGATATCATTGAATATGATTACTAATGTTAGTGAAACTGAGCTTTTGATCTCCGTGTTGATGCTAGCGAAAAGGGCATTTGATGTCAGTCCTACACTGTCATTTTGGCCATGTGTTAATGTTAGTGAAGGGCCATGCTGATGCCAGGTCTTAAAATGGATCTTATTCACAAACTACATAGTACTGAAAGCCTCTATCTTCTGATCAACTTTCTTTCCTTTGGAGTCCAATTTGGTGTCCGCAAGCTTTAGATTTCTTGTCTTTTCCTCACAATCAACATTATGCTGAAAAAATGACTATTGAAACAAATCATCATAATGCATTTTGGTTTCAATAGTGGGCTCATTAATCTCTTGGTGAATGCTTGTCAGCCACTTAATATCTCACTGAATAAACATTAGAGGTCCAATTACCATCTGGTGGAAAGTACATGGCAGAGTTATTTGCAGCCATGAATTAGTGAATCATATTCCCAGTAATATGGGGATGATGAACAACAAATGATCCCTATTGAGGATTGCCTTGTTAGGTTCCTCACCTTGAGGGATCAATCGAAGTACTTGACACATTTCTTGACTTTGTTGTCATTGAGTAGGGATATTATTTGCCATTTGGACAAATTCATAACATCATAATGTGAATACTCTGTTAGTATAATAAATAGGAAAGGATCTAGAGAATGATTTTAGTAGTTTTCATATGGGTACTGGAAGAATGATTAAAATCAAATAATTATTCTTTTCAAAATATTTAAATAGTTTTTCTCTTTCACAAGTAAATAATTTCTTTTACGATTATATTCCTTTTTATGAACCTATTTTTCAAGTAATCACCTTTTTGTTTTCTTCGCTGCAGGATATATTCAGTTCTGGTGCAATAAAATCTGCCACCGATTTCCAAGTTTACACAGAGGTTGCAGGTCTATCTGGACTGGACTTTGCCTACATGGACTTTAGTTTTGTTTATCATACAAAGGTTGGTATGCCACAATGAAATATAAATTGCTAAGTATGGTATTTTCCACTCTGGAAAATTGAACTGCTGAAAACAGGATGAGAATCATAGAACCTCAAGAGGTTGGAGTGTCGGGTCACTGATTCATTGGATACTTTGCTTGTAGGTTAAAATGGCAAGAAGTTGTTTGTTTTCTAGCATCATATTCTTATGTTTCCCCTAAAATGGATTCATATGACTGTCTTTGGGGCATTGAAACAGTCATGATCTCCCAAATTCCAGAGGAATCCTTTCTCATCAAACAACTTTTTTCACTCATGTCTTAGTTTTCATGTTGAGATGTCCTATTTTATCAATACATCCATTATTTGTTGCCCTTGCTAAAACTTCATGATTTACGAATGGGGTTAGGGGAGGTGGCATGAGGCTCTATTCATTTCCTTTGTTGCTTTTCTCTTGCAGGTTCTTTTTCCCTCTATGTCATCATAAGTAATCAACTATTTTAGTTTGCTTTGAACAGACTTGTTATACGATGTAAAAAATTTCTTTTTTCTCCAGCTTATGTTTGTTTGCATGATTATGAAATGTGATAAATTATTATTTGTGACTTTCCTACCTTGAGATAATTGAGTTTTTACCTCTATATTGTTGCTATGCTTTCCCTTAATATTTTGCACTTCTTATTGTTTACTTCTCTATCTGCTAAAATAAATACATGAATTAATAATAGAGATGAAAACGCATACCGGATACATGAATAAAGTATATCTTTATTCGCACATGAAATTATGACAGAAAAAGACTAGAGATGGTCAGCCAAGGATTAGAGTTGATCCGAGTAGATCATACTCCTTTCCTTGATGATACATAATCTATTTAAAGGACTCGACAGTTGCCAAGAAGAATACAACCATCAATCAATTAATGCTTATAACTACCCAAAACCGACAACCAATTAATACAAAGTCGGATAATCAATTTTATCGAAACATTATAATAGACATTGTACACCGACTACATCATCCCCCTCAAAAGAAAAAGTTGGCTTCTAGATGACAATTAAACATCAAGTAACATTAGGGAAGACTTTCCAAACTGACGATGATGTTGTAGACAAGGACCTGTAAACAAACTTAGAAGTGTAATTTGCAAACTTGAACATGGAGTATACTTTGAAAATCAAATGAGTGTGACAGGGTCTGGGGGCAACGCCCCCAGTGGGGTCAAGTGGAAACACCCCTTGTGAGAGTTTGGGGGTAGCCTTCTAAACCACACAAAACTTCATGGTGCACCTCATTTTTCAGGATTTTTTAAGAGGCAAAAAACAATGCTGATGAAGACAATAATTAGAGATTTTGGAGTGTTCAACCAACTTATGATGGTGACTTGGGAAGGAGGCTGCTGATTGATGGTTGATGGTTGTACAATGGAGAATTTCCGACCTAGAAATTGTGCAATGCGAAATTTACAATGAACACCAAGATTGGATCGAGGTCACACTATATTTTTTTGGAGATTACCGTATGATGCAAGGGATGCTGTGAATTGGCCGTACGATGCAAGGGATGCTGTGAATTGGCTGTACGATGCAAATGATGTTGTGAACTGGCCATACGTTGAATAAAAGAGTGTCTTTTTTGTACAATGAAAAGTGACGCTGACTTGACTGTACGATGAGAAAATGTCTTGACCATATGCTATAATCAAGAACAAGCCGTATGATGTAATGAAGCCGTATGGTGTAAGGTAGTATTTTGGCAATGATCGAAATTGTATGGTGAAGAGATTTGCACACATCGTATGGTACTAGCAAGCGGATGACGAATGACATGCATTGGAACTTTTTGATGCCACATGTTGCAGGAGTAAAGGATGAATTTTCCATATGGTGGAGTGGTTGAGAATGAGGTGTGCTTTGTGATCACAAATATGTCGTATGATGTACATAGTGAAACGTTGTACGGTGTGCCATATGAATGAATTCTTTAACCGTACCAGTTGCAAAGGCCATACGGTGTGCTACACTAGTTGGAACGGTTATACGGTGTGATTAAGAGGTAAATGCTTTATTCCCTTTGTTGAGCTTACTTTACACTTCCGTACATTCAATTTTCTTTCCTTTCTTAATTGAACCCGTACTCTGTACCTTACTTTTCCATTATTTAATTTTTCAATATTGTATTTTTTTCACATTTTCCGTTCCAATCGTTTCTTATTTTCTAATTTTCCTTTTTTTTGTAAATTTTATGTGAATTGATTTGTCTTGACCAACATTTGTACGCTCTAGATTAAATATTTTACTCTTAGTACTTTGAGATGTACTGCCAATAATTTTGCATTCTTTTGCAAAGTTGAATACCTTTGCTACAACTATTGTCTTTTTCCAACCATGGACTATGTTCGTCACATAAACTGTCCAAATTTTCAAAATTGTTTTTCATCAGTTGCTCTTCACTAAGAGTTGTGGCTTCGAAAAAATTGCAAGTTGACGAAAATACGTCATAATCCTCCATTTTCCAATGAAATAGGCCATGAAGAGAATTTTTTTCATCCTCCGAGCATGACTATAATTCCAAAATCCCTTTGTCATTCAGATCTATCAGACCTTGATCATGCTTCTCTATCCATTCTTCTTTGGAGTTTGAATTTGATGAATTATAGGAAGTTGCTTTCTCTCTTACGACTTGGTTTTTAAAATTGATTACATATTTCCGACCCTTGTTCTTAATGGCAATTTTGTTCTTTTTCCAATAGTGATCGGCTTTGGTTGCTACTAGCCAACCCTGACCTAACAATGCATCGTACACTTTCTTCCTTAATGATATGACCACAAAGTTCAACAAAAATGCTTGGGTTCCAATAATTACCTTTTGTTCCATTAAAACTCCAAGTACCTTAATACCTTGTTGATATGCACCCTCTAGTTGAAAAGTTGGTGGCCAAATGGTTGGCTTGCTTAGACATCTCCAAGTGTCTTCTGGAAGTACATTCACGCCATACCTGCCATGAACAAATATGTTGGTGAAATTCCTTCCAAGGATCTCTATATTCACCACTGTTGTTTTCTTTGCCACATAAACTGTCAGTAACATTGGATCAATCACTTGGTTTGTAGTGAAGGTTTGGTTATTAGATCTTCATTCTCACCAGATTCCAATTGGGCTGTAGCATGCATCATCTCATTCTCCCTCGATACAATAGCATTTCGAAGTTCAGGAATACTCTATATAATTGGTACAATAGCTTGAAGTACTTGTGGAATATTTTTCTTGAATTGTAATTGGCTTGTTACCGTACTTGCATTTGCATTTGAGTGGCGTTGTTCATTGCCCATAGCATTCTCCACTTCGGCCCTTGCTTCACGAAGCTTTTCTTTTTCTGTACGTGGGTCCGGATACCTAGCGTTTTTTGCTTGGGCACGAGTAATGGCCAATACTTCATTATGCCTTACATCAATCATATTGACACTAGCCTTTTGCTTCGGACATCCGGTGTCTTCATGGTTTCCAGGTCCACACCATTTGTACAATAATTGCACTTTGTCTTGCTTGTTTTGGCATTCTCTTGCAAAATGTCCCCATTCACTACATTGTCGACATTGCATGATAGGGCATCCTTTGGGGTTGTACTGTATTTGGCTTCGTCCTCCTCTTTGATTTTGATAGCTTCCTGGAGACACATTTTGTGGCTTCGATGGAGCGGACTCCTCTCCTTGCGTAAAGAGACTTGTGTACTCTTGGTTCAAATTGTATGGGCACTCCTTTATTGAATGAACCATAACTAGGCAAATCTCACAAAACATCTTTCTAGGACAGTAACCTTTCGTGTGCTCCTCAATTTTGCACTCAGTACACCATAGTTCGTTAGCTTCTTTGTTGGTTTCTTTCTATGCCTTCAATTCTTTCATCATTAAGAGAATGTTCCTCTGGAGCGCTTGTACCATTTTCAATTCATTGTTGCTATTGTCATCCAAACTTCCATCTTCCTCTGTTTTACTTTTATTGCTTGAGGACATTTTATCTTCAGTTTCTATGTCCATTGCCCGATTGTAGGCTTCTACATAGGAAGAGGTTCGTATTACCTACATTTTTTTTTTCTTAATGACGAAACTAGACCTTCGATGAAACATCTTTTCTTGAGATTGTCGGCTGGTTCTGTTTCTAACTTTACAAGCAATTCTTTAAGTCTATGATTATAAGCTCGTACGTTTTCATGCTTACCTTGTTTTGTATTGTAAATTTTTGCTGCTATTTCATTATCATCACAAAGCAATTTAAACTTTAATCTCTCCCTTGTATTTCAAGAGGCTTGATTAATTTCTATATACTAGCCAATCGCTACACCTTGCAAGGTGATTAGAAAAGATCATAGCCAAATCGCTCTATCATCTTGTCCATTTCTCGTCCAAATTGTTTCACAAAGTCTTACAATTCCGTATAGGATCCTTCGATACATTGCCTGTGAACTTGGACAACTTTTGCTATTCTCCACTAGGGCTTACCATGATTTTATTTTGATGCAAACTTGGTGCATGGAATCTGCTTGCTAGGGAGTTTTGATTCAAATGTTTCGGTGCTTCTCTCTCACTCTTGACCACGTAGGAATCCTCAATTCTTCCCTTGGCATCAGCCTTCCACGCACTTGTTTTGCCTTCAAATTTTCTTTTATACACCCTTGGCTCGACTTCTCTAATTGACAACCTCTTAGTGCCCCGAAGGCTACTCTCGTACAATTTTGTGAAGGAATGTGACTTTGTTAGAAATATTGTCATTGATGTCAAGGCAACACGTGGATGTCAAGATTTGGCTTAATTAGACTATTGAAGTTGAATAATTCACTGTTGAGTATTGAGCAGCAAGATCTGATCTGTACAGGAGATCAGATTATTAAGAACAAATAAATCTTTGTGGAAGTCATGAATTCAAAAAGAGAGATTGCTACAGACAGGGCAATGCATAATAAATATCTTCTACAAATCAAAATCTGTATGAAGCAAAACTCGAATGAAGAATGAATATGATTTGGACTCGATTGCATATCAACTATAGATCAAAACAAAAGTCTGGATATCAGCTACAGATCGAAATTGATTAGTAAAGCAGTATGAAGATAACAAATGAATCTACAGATTGCAAAGTGCGGCAGTATGAAGATCTAATCAATAAATGAATCTACAGATTGCAAAGTGTGGCAGTATGAAGATAACAAATTTGTTTTGTTAATTTGTTGTTTACCAACAGCCATGTCTTTATTCAAGAAACACATCTTCATAAAAGGGCTCAGTTAAAAGTCACGTCTTTATTCTAGAGACACGTCTTTAGGGATCGGTGCGACTAAAGGAAGAGAATTGGTGCACGTCCTTTTGTTAGTAACTAAACATTGATTTAAAATCAAAGGATGCGTATGAAATGATTAAAGGATATGATGTCTTTTTCTAAAAGACGTGTGTCACAAAATACGTCTTTCTTCAGATTGTTTTACAAATTAAAAGGATGCGTTTTTTCTTCTCAAAGAGATGTGCTTCTTTTATGAGCTGATGCTTACGGTTTGAAGGGACGTGTGTTTAAAGAACATAACTTTCATTCTAATGCGATTCAATAAAAGACATGTTTATTCAGACAAGTGTGGTCTTAAGGAAGGGACGTGATCTCTCAATCTAAGGATACATCTTCTTCTAAAGGACGTATTCCTTGACAACATACAGGTGTGACTGCAAGATAGTAAAGGAGAGAATTTGTTAGAAGTTTTAAAATCTGAAAACATTAAATTAAAACTAATACACACACAAATGAAGAGGTGCGATTAGTCAAGAGTTGTGTTCTCTCACTACAAGGGATGCAAGCTTTGATCAAAATATATATTTGACATTCATTTCAAGTTTGAGGGTGTTGTTGTGAAGTCTGAAGTGATTCAAGTCAGAAACCCATCTTGTGTGGGCTAAGTGTGAGATTTTTCATCACAAAGGCAGATTGGAGGATTGGGAGAGTGTAGATCTGATTGAAGTCATTTTCCTTCATCCATCAAGTCAAGGTTTGGTGCCTTGCATTAGGGGTCAATTCTCCTTGTAGGTTGGTGCCTACTAAAATTGTTAAGGGGTTGGTGCTCCTTGTAGGTTGTAGCCTACAAAATCATCTCATTTATAAATCAAGTAGGTTGGTGCTTACTTCCATTTGTAAAAAGTCATCTAATCATTTTCAATGAAGTGGTGTCAACTTGTTTTCATTGAGTCATATCAAAAGTTGATTGTAATAAGAGTTTAAAGATTGTTTGAAAATATTGAAGAATAGAAAGTTTGGTTTGATTTACTGATTCACCCCCCCTCTCAGTAAATCTTTTGTGCTCTTCAATTGGTATTAGAGCACGGTCCTTCTTGAAAGCCTAACCGCTTGAAGGAGATCCTTAAGAGCACTTATGGCAGATCATAACAATATAGTGAAAGCACTCATCTTTGATGGGACTAATTATGCATTTTGGAGTATCAAGATGGAAGCATATTTGAATGCACTTGGGTTTGATGTGTGGTAATCTGTTGTCGATGGGTATACTCCTCTAGTAACCCCTCCAACGGATCAAGCCGGGAAAAAGAGAAGTGAGTAAAATGCAAAAGCTAAGCATGCTCTTCTTTGCAGCCTAATAAATTATGAATTTACAAAGGTCATACGTTGCAAATCAGCAAAAGAGATTTGGGTTAAACTCCAAAACATCTATGAAGGAGATCCAAAAGTAAAGAAGGCAAAGTTGCAAACTCATCGTAGGAAGTTGGAAACTCTTAAAATGAATGATGATGAAGATATAGCCTCATACTTTCTTCGTGTTGATGAAATGGTGAACATCATGAGAGGACTTGGTGAAGAAATTGATGATGCTTTTATTGTTGATAAGATTCTAAGATAGACTCTATCTACAAAGTTTGAGGCCAAGGTTGCAGCATTGGAAGAATTAACAAACTTGTATCAGCTATCAAAAGATGAATTACATGGGATCTTTGCTGCCTATGAGATGAGGATTGAAGGAAGATCACCACAAAAGGAAGTCTCATTTAAAGAATCCAAAAAGGGCAAGAACAAGCATGAAGAACAAAGTGACAAATCAAGTGATTAAGTAGAAGCCTACTTCATGGGAAAACTTAAGAAAGGAAAAGGAAAATATAAAGGAAAATTCCCCTTTAAATGCTTCAATTGTGGGAAGATTGGATATTATGCCTCAAAATGTCCTCAAGAAGATAGCAACTCTAGTGAAGAGGAAAAAGAGATCAACAACAAGAAAAAGGGAAAGAAGAATTTCAAATCCAATTCAAAGAAGAAATCTCAAAAACACAAAAGAGTTTCTATTCAAAGAAAGATAGCAGCACCTCCGAAGAACAAAGTGAAGATTGCTCAAGCAATGGCGAAGAAGAAATATTGTTCATGGCTGAATATGAAGAACAAGATGCTGATCAAGAACGTGATGAAGAAGAAGTTGATCAAGAATGCAATGAAGAAGAAGAAGTGGATCTTGAGGAAGAACTTCACTATGCATACAAGAAAAATGAAGAATTAAAGAAGAAGGCTGCCAAGCATAAAATGAAGATCAAAGAAATGACAAAAGACTTGGAGGAATCAAGCAAGACTATTGAAGACTTGAGGGCTCTAATCATGGAAGCTGAAAGAAATGAAGGAGAAATGAAGATCAAACTCATTTCAAAAGAGATGGAATGTGACAAGCTGGAGCAAGAAATAGTTATGCTAAAGATGGAATTGGAAAAGACAAAGGAACAACACACAAAGGTTGATGAAGACTCCATCAAGTTGAATGAGCTCATGAAGGCTCAAAAATTCTTTCAAGACAAAACAGGGGGCAGTTTTGAAAGACAGTCCAAGAAGGTTACTAACTCCAAAGAAGAAACTAAGACCACCTCAAAGCAAGCCGAAGGAGATTGGATAAGTGCTGATCCTAAAAGAAGACTAAATACTAGGCACTTCTATGCTTTTAATGGCTATTGTTTTCTATGTAACAAGTTCGGCCACAAGGCCTTAAATTGTAAGAATAAAGCAAAGAATATTCCTAGTTACATTAGGAGAGACTATAATCCTTTCACACCCTTAATGGACTTCAATAGCTTATGCTACAATTGTAATAACTTTGGGCACAAAGCACAAGCTTGTAGGACAGTTTTTAATGATTTCCCAAAGCAAAACAAGAAAGAAGATAAGTCCATTAAAAAGAAAGAAATGCCTATCAAAGTGTGGAAGAAGAAGGAGAAATCCATGTTCATTCAAACAGCCTTACATGCTGAAAGTAAAAAGGATAGATGGTACATTGACAGTGGGTGCTCAAAGCACATGACAGGAGATAAAAGCAAGTTCATCTCCTTTGAACCAACTGATGAAGGTACGGTAAGATTTGGTGATAACACAAGAAAAGAGATAAAAGGAACACTTAGTCTAGATAATGGTAGAACAAAAACAGAAAATGTCTTATATGTTAAAGGCTTAAAGAAAATCTACTAAGTGTTAGCCAACTTTGTGATCAAGGACATAATATTACATTTCATTCTAACAAATGTGAAATCAAGAAATTTGGAAAACTAATTGCACAAGCTGATAGAAAGCACAATTTGTATGTTCTAAAGGAGATAAGTTGTGAAAGTTGCAACTTGGTACAAGAGGATGAAAGCTGGTTGTGGCACAAAAGGCTAGGCCACCTCAACTTTGATAATATTGTCAAAGTTAGTAAATCAAATGCTGTGAGAGACATGCCAAGAATAACAAAACCTTCCAACATAATTTGTAAAGAGTGTCAACTTGGAAAGCAAACAAGGTCAAGTTTCAAGCCTAAGGAGCACTCTTCATCAAAGCCAATGGAACTCATACATACCGATCTTTGTGGGCCAACCAAAACTAAGAGTATGAATGGAGAAAGATACTTTATGCTGCTGATTGATGACTTCTCAAGAATGACTTGGGTTACTTTCTTAAAAGAAAAATCTGAAGCCTTTGAGAAATTCAAAGCTTTTAAAGAGTTGGTTGAAAGTGAAGCAAATACAAAGATAAAATGTCTTAGATCAGATCGAGGAGGTGAATTCACATCAAATGAATTTGAAAATTTCTGCATAGAACATGGAATTAAGAGACAATTTTTTGCAGCAAGAACCCCTCAACAGAATTGGGTTGTAGAAAGAAAGAATAGGACAGTCCAAGAAATTGCAAGAGCAATGTTAAATGAATCAAAGATAGCAGATTCCTTTTGGAAGGAAGCAATTCACATAGCAGATTACGTCTTGAATCGTGCACAAATTAGAGTGAACAATGATAAGACACCATATGAACTTTGGAAAGGGAAACTAGCAACTGTCAAATATTTCAAGATCTTTGGAAGCACTTGCTACATTAGAAGAGATGAAGATGACTCAAGCAAATTTGATACAAGAGCAGATGAGGGAATCTTTCTTGGCTACTCATCAAAAAGTAAGGCATACAAATGCTATAACAAAAGAACTCACAAAATTGTTGAAAGTGCCAATGTAAGAGTTGATGAAGGAAAGCAATTCAAAGAAGTTGGACAAAGCTATCATTATGTTCAAACCATGAGTGATGAAGACAAAGAAGATGAGAACTCCAAAGAGGATGAAAAGGAGGAAGAGACAAAAGAAGAAGAATCTCCACAAAAGACTCCCGTGAAGACACCAAAGACACCTTCCAAGTTTGTGCAAAAGAACCATCCTGAAGAATTGATTCTTCAAGATAGATGTAGATCTACAATGAAGATGGTAAATTACAATGAAGATTGTCACATGGCACTACTATCCAAAGTTGAGCCCAAAACCTTTGAAGAAGCAAGCTAAGACAAATGTTGGATTAGTGCAATGAACGAAGAGTTGGATCAAATACAGAAAAATGAAACATGGGAACTTGTCCCAAGACCAAAAGACAAAAATGTAATTGGCACAAAATGGGTCTTTAGGAACAAGCTAAATGAAGATGGTCAAGTCACAAGGAACAAAGCAAGATTAGTATGCAAAGGCTATGCTCAAGTTGAAGGAGTGGACTTTGAAGAAACATTTGCACCGGTTGCAAGGATTGAAGCAATTAGAATGTTTCTAGCCTATGCAAGTCACAAGAAATTCAAGGTATATCAAATGGACGTCAAATCTGCTTTTCTCAATGGAGACCTAGAGGATGAAGTTTATATTGAACAACTTGAAGGTTTCCTACTATCAGAAGACAAGGATTATGTGTGCAAATTGAAGAAAGCTCTCTATGGGCTCAAACAAGCCCCAAGAGCTTGGTACTCTAGACTTGACAAATATCTCAAAGAACAAGGATTCAAAAGAGGAGATGTAGACAACAATCTATACATCAAAGAAGAGGATAGACATTTGTTGATTGTGGTGCTGTATGTAGATGACATCATTTTTGGTGGAGACAAGGACAAAATGTGCAAAGAATTTTCCTCATGCATGCAAAAGGAGTTTGAGATGTCAATGTTGGGAGAACTATCTTTCTTCCTTGGGCTACAAATTTCACAATCTAGCAAAGGAATTTTCATCTCTCAAGCCAAATATGTGAAGGAAATGTTAAACAAGTTTAGGATGGAAGATTGCAATGCTGTGAGTACTCCCATGGTTATAGGTTGCAAGTTAAGCAAAGAAGATGAATCCCAAGAAGTGAATCAAACAATTTATAGATAAATGATTGGGAGTTTGTTGTACCTAACTGCTACAAGACCAGACATAATGCAAGCTGTTGGAGTGGTGGCAAGATTTCAAGCAGCACCAAAAGAAACACATGTTCATGCAGTAAAACGAATATTCAAATATTTGAAAGGCACTATGGAATATGGTCTATGGTACCCTAGCAGCAAAGATTTCACTCTTGAAGCATTCACAGATGCTGATTGGGCAGGCAATGTGGATGATAGAAAAAGTACAAGTGGAGGAGCCTTTTTTCTTGGAGGAAACTTAGTATCTTGGATGAGCAAAAAGCAAGAATCAGTCTCTCTATCTACTACAGAAGCTGAATATATAGCAGCAGCAACATGTTGCACTCAACTTTTGTGGATGAGGCAAACTTTAAAGGACATGAAGGTGGAATACAATCATCCTTGCACTATCTATTGTGACAACACTAGTGCAATCAACATCTCCAAGAATCCAATGATGCACTCAAGAACCAAGCATATACCTATTAAGTATCACTTTTTAAGAGAGCAAGTAGCAGAAGGACAAGTGTGTTTGGAATGTATAGCTACAAAAGAGAAAATTGCTGATATATTCACCAAACCATTACCAAGGGATACTTTTGAGTATCTAAGGGACAAATTGGGAGTTATCCCTCATCCATCAAATTAATTGGTGGAAGCATACATTCAGGGGGAGCTATACATAGTTTCTTGTAGCTCCATGGAACAAAAGAGGCAAAACATTGTTAGAAGACCCCTTGCCATTGATGTCAAAGGGGGAGAAATCGGACACAGGGGGAGCAAAAAGGAGGATCAGGTTGTGTTGATGTGATTTTTGTGATCGCACCAATCAGCAGAACAAAGTTGTCCGAAGGCTACTCTATTCTCTCTTGATCAAAGTATTCCGTGCGCTAAGATTGCAAGAAAGTTCGCACGTTCAACTCCAAGGTTCCGAAATACTTAGAATACCCTCAGTTGGTTTGATGTGAATTGCTGTTTTCATGAGGGGACTTACACAATTGTTCAGAATACTTGCAGTTAACAGTAGATGGATGATTGGAAGGGATTTGTATAATGTGGATGATTTAACAATAAGTACGTTCTCTAAAACTAACCAGAAATGAACGGAAAGTAAATGAGTGTAAGGGTGAGGAGATTCTATATTCTACTCTAAGGCGTGATGTGGGATCAATCTTAACAACTCCAACCAAACTCTGTTTCGCCTCACGCTAGATAGCTTACACAAAGTAGGTGCAATCTTCAAAGGGATAGCGAGTAATTTTCAAGTTACAACCCAGCATCAAGATACCGTCAAAATGACGCATACCAAGGCATGCGCTACAACTGAAGTTAAGTTTATGAAATGCTCCAGTAGACCATGCAAGGCAAACTTTCCGTCAGCAAGCCGCTAGTGGTATGGAATGAAACGAAGTTGCCTTGATCAATGCCACACATCCACAGCTACTATCTACTTGCATGAAATGAAAATGCTACTCTTAAACTACTTTACGCTACTTGGAGTCGAAGGAATGAAGAAACCTTGCTAGCTGTCCATAACAAAGACAAAATTTCACCATCAATGAAAAGATCTTCTATTATGAAAGTGTTACACAACAATCTCTTACAAAAGTTTTCAAAGGAAAACTTCCCTCCTTCCCCACACTATGCTAAGCTATCAAACTATCTCTCTAACAAAATGTCTACTCTTTGATGTCTCCTCTAATCTGATCTCTATTCTAATTCTAATGAATTACAAATGAGAGGGACTCCCCCTTTTATAGATGGCTCAGTCCAAAGGATGGCTAGGGTTACAATCAAAAGAATGGCTAAGATTAAGCCACCTCAGCCCTAACCCTAAAAACTGCCAGAATGGGGAGTGGTACATTAAATGAATCAAAGATTCCCACTCACCCCCAAAATAGTAAAGGCAATTAATGCCCATAATCAATCCTCTAGAAGATCATCGTCCAGTAGTGCATTCCCATTCTCCTTCTCTCTGGCTGCAAACTCAATGAATCTAGCAAGTAGAGCCTCAACCTCCTGAACTGAAATGGGTGGGATGCAATCAAGCTGGAACTCTAACATCGTGACTGACTGTTCATGCCGTGCACAAGATTTTCTACAAGCAACTAAGGAATCCTGCGTGCTCTGGATCAAGCTGGAGAAAGTGGAAGTGTTCTCAACGTCATCTTGTACGAAGGTCTTCACCTCTGAAAAGAAGGGCACCAGCCTACCCCTCAAATTATCAGCAGTCACCTCATCGGGATTCAACCGCCTAGCAAATATAGCCTCGAAGGTATTCTGGACTCCATCAATGATATTGGCCATAGCCTTTCGTACTCTATTTGAATCTGCCTGTGCTGTGTCGAAGAAACCACGTCCTGTGATTGCTAAAGAATACCATCTAGAAAAGTCATACCTGTCATTCTCCTGAATGACCCCTCCATCAATCAGCATCCGCAAAGGAACATGTCTCAATGCCTCAAGACGCTGAATAACTTTGCTCTGATAAATAGAAGCATCACCCCAGGCCGATCAACTGCCTCCATCCGTGCCAAAATACTAGAAGCCTGCTGAAAAGCAAGAGCAGGGTCCTCCATAAATTTCTCTGTCTCAGCACGAACTCCTGTGACCCACTTATCTGCCTCCTGTGCCATTTTCCCTAACTCCAACAAGCCACTAATCGACTCTCTAGGTATCTCAGCTGGAAGCTCTATCGCTGGAATCTCCTGCCCACGAGGACGAGACAACTGCTGCACATATCCTATCAAAGCTTTATGCTCCCTTTTCAACTTCTTATACTTTCCTTCCTTTTTAAATAATCTGTCCTTGAGGGCGTGGTAGGAGTTATCACATTCCTCTACAATTTGTGCACCTGTGGGGCATCCTAACTCCAGAGTTGTGACCACATAGTTTTCGGGTACTGCTTCATCTCAGTCACAATCAACCTGTGGCACTGCCATGTGAAGGGTGCGAGAGCCATCCTCTTCAGTCGAAATCTTTGAAAATTTCTGTGCTCTCTTCTTTTGTGGAGGCGCGCTGATCCTATTCAAAAACTCTTCCATCTCAATTGCTGGATCAATTTCTTCGCTGGGGCTCCTTCTCATCCTATCTCTGAGCCAATCAGGTACTGTATATTGTATATCAAATGGCTGCTGTTCTTGTGCCTCTACTTCATGGACTTGTTCAACTTCTATATCATTCTGGTGAGGCTCATCGGCCTCAAGTGGCTGAGTATCTCCTGAAACTATATCATCATCGTCTAAAGCCGCCTCTAACTCATGCTGAAACTGAGGGTTAGTAGCAGTCCCCTCATCGGTCTGCTGATCATCTCTACTAGGTGCGTTGACACTCTGGCCTACTGACTCTCTCCGTGGTGGCTGATTATTCTCTTGTACCGCTTGCACCTGATTCGATGCATTTCTTTGATTAGCAAATAAAGAAACCTCCTGTATACTTGGAGAACGTGTCTCCAATGGTGTGGGTGATTCAACTACAACTCTTGGAGGCTCTAGCTGAACTGGCTCTTGCCGAACTGGCTCCTTCCTTCGAGATTTTGGACCTCGTGTAATTTGTTTCTTCCTGCTGGTGGTGGGTGTCCTGTGATCTCCCATCAAATTGTAGGTCAATGCAATCGACCTACTCTTCAACCTGCTCACACGTCTGTCAACCCACACTCTAGTAAATGTCAAGACCGGAATAGAAAGTGTGTCCAAGTCAACAATCTCTGGTTCTGACCAATCCGGGAGCGGAAGTGGAGTATCTCTTACTGCTTCATAATCTGGATGGACGACGTTCATGTCCTCATCCACCTGGTCTGGTATTGGAATGACTTCACACTCCTTAATCATGCCTATTGGCAACCTAGAGAACATTCTTTTCCTGACTTCTGCTTCGTCTGATGCACCAGCCCAATAATCCTCAATATTTGCCTTGTGTTTAAACTCTTCTGACAGTACCCATCTGATATTGTTATGCGGATCATAGTGTGTTCTGCTGGTGTGATAGGAAAAGTGATAAAACTGAAGCTCGTTCTCAGCTTCTCTAGCTGCCTGTAACGAAGGACACACTTCATCGGAATTGCCCATGACAATTGGGAAGTCAATTCCTCCTTTCTTCTTTTACTTCTGAATCTTATTGTAGGCAACCAATTGCCTAGATATCTCTAACATTAAAATTTTGTTGGTTGGGTACTTAGGCAGTCTATATGGATATGAAGAAAATCCTTGTAGCCTTATGTAAGAAAACTTCGGGAATTGTATAAACCAGCACCCAAACCTCTCAATTAATTCCTAAGCTTCCCTCGAGATCCTATGATGCATTCGCTCCTGAAGTGTTCTCGTGATGTGCATGGTGAAGGCATCATTGACGCGCTTGTAATGAGTAGTACTTGTCAAGTGCAACTGCGGACAAACCTCATGAATTTTGAATTGATGAGAGCCACAACCAACAGGCTCCTTGTATGAAATTCCTTTGTATTTCGTTATACGGGCCAGCATGTAAATGATGTAAGAGCCCATATAGAATGTCTTTGTTCTTCTCAAACTCAGGAGCTGCTCGTGCAAATTGTCACTGATCATTTCAGCCCAGTTGACGTAATCCTTTCCTTCCAGCACGAGGTTGATGTAATAGAACATCCATGGCTCGAAAATAAAGGCTTGAGGGCAACCTCCAACTCAACTCAGCATCATGATAAGATCACAATACTCCTGCTTCAAGTCATCTGCTATGATTTGTCTCGGCAGCTTCGTACAAGAGGGCTTGGGGTTGCTCATCTAGTGAGTATTGATTGTCTCTGTACATCTCTCGAATGCAGAAGCATACATTCGCTCAGCTCGCTCCCTCGATTTGTAAATCATGTTCCTATGCACTGGGATTCCAAAGGCTTCACCAATGGCAGTAGGAGTGAGGTTGGCTAGCACTTGACCATTTGGTGACATGATTGACCTGTGATCCTTCTCATAGGAGTTGGTGCACTCCATCATCAGCTCCGAACACTGAATGGCTGGTGGGAAACCGGCAGCTGCATATAATCCACTTCGAATGATGTTGTGTGAAGTGGTCGAAGGTTGATGACTACCAATCCCCAGCATTCTGTTCTTGAAAGTATCCAAGTTGACAGAGCCCAAATTTGTATCCGCCAGCTTGCCCAACTTCGAAGTAAACTTCGACTCCGGCAAGAAAGACTTGCTCAGCTTCTTTATAACAGCTTGCCTGGATGCACCATTGTTGTCCTTGCTAGTTGTCCTTACTTCAGCCATCTGCAAAACAATAAACATCCATCAGCAATTTAACTTAGAAAAATAAATAAAATACTTTGCAGGGCTGCCAGTCGACTTCAAGAAGTTGCAATATTATTTCTCATTTGCAAACCTCAGCTTCTTCTCCAACAGACTTCGAATTATCAATCACTTAGAAACAAATTTCTAAGCAAGCTTCAACAACCTCAATACTTCAAGAAATCAGCCAACTTTAATCAGCACTTGGGCTTTTAAATTCGCACTCCAGCAACTTCAAATCAGACTTAGCAAGTTCGCACTTCTTTAACTCTCAGCAACTGCAGACTTAGCAAGTGCGCACCTCCTCAATAACATTCAGCTTCAGCAATGTGATGTTTATAAGCTTCAGCAGTCTTCTTTTCAAATCGAAATTTCTTCAATCAACTTTCACTCTTTAGCAACTTCATATTTTAAAACTCAGCTTCAGCAAATTCCTCTTCTCAAATCGATTTTCCCACTTGCACTGGCAACTTCAGCAACACTTCAGTCTCAGCAACACTTCAACATCAGACTCAGAGCAAATTCGATTTTCCCCAACTGTGAAAAGAAATGAAAAACTACTCAATTCTTATAGGAAAATCGAATTCTAGAAGAAGGCTAAGTTTAGCCAGTGTATTAAATCTCCACTACTTCATTTGAATTTCCCTCTCTGGTATTTTTGACACTTGTCTTTCGACGTCAGGAATCTTATTCTTCTAGAAGTTCAATTTTGACTGGCATGTTTTAATTCACTTTCGAAAATTTTTAATTTAAATTCATCTTTAAATGAATTTCCATTCACCAGCCAAAGTTCTGTCTTGCAAATTCTCAATTTTAATCACCTCTGACGCTCTGGAAAATTCATCTGTGAAGAACTCAATCAAAATCATCTAGGCAATTTACTTTAAATTCATTGTCGAAGCATTTTCCTTTCAAAAACCATTTTATTCAAATTTGCCTTAGAAAATTTTAAAATTTTCCCTTAGGAAAATTCATAATTCGAGCATCGATTAAATTCTTCATGCTGAAGGCCTTGGCAAAGTGCGGAAGACATAGAAATCCATTTCTCATCGAAGATCATTAGTACCCAGAAGAAAATTTTCTCGAAAACGCGATGAATCCATGGGTACACAACGAATGGGTTCATTTAAATTTTAAAATTTTGAACCTTAGAAAAATATTATTCAATCAATTTAAATCCATTCTTCATCTCAGTGAACATCCTGTGTTGCTCTGACTCGAAGAATTTTTAAATTCATCCTGCAATGCCAGCATCTTCTGACTTCGTCACTGGAAAATTCATTCGTGCTCCAAGAAAAATTTCATCAACTTCATGTGTAGGCGTATTTTCTAGAGGAAGAAAATACTTAGAAATTTTTTTGAATCACTTTGCATTTTTGAAAATTTTTCCTTAGAAAAATTTCTATTCAACTTTATCCATTTTGCCTTGGTGAGAAAAAAAATCATCAACTTCACTTAGAAAATCTTCCTGCAAGCACATCACACTTAAATTCCAACGCCTGGCATGTTTTATTTTATTCACCACCTTATATACTTTAGGCGCATATGACACTTAGGAAAAATTTTCATCACTTAGCACTTTCAACGTCTATGTTTTCACCACCTCAACACCTTGGGCGCATATCCAACTTGAAGGTGAATATTAAACTTCACCACGCCTAGCACACCTCACTTCACCTTCAACACCTTGGGCGCATTTCTCATGTTCAAGAGAATGAAAACTTTCAACGTGACTCTTGAACTTCTTTGTTTTGTCTTCACATGGCCTTGCTTGGGCGCATCTAGCATGTAGAGGAGAATATCATTTCAAACGCCTTCCCTCTTTTGACTTGTTGACTTCCCCTAGCTTGGAATGATATGGGCGCATTTGAGCATGTGTACAAGATGGGCGCATTTAGCTATTGGAGGAGAATAAACTTTTCAATGCCAAGCTTTGACTCTTTCCCCCTTGCTAACTTTACATGCCCTCACTTGGGCGCATAGTAGCATGTGTGGTGGATGACCCTTGGGCTTCCTTATTTTTGTATTCATATGCTTTGCTTGGGCGCATTTGAGCATGCATGGAGGATGAACATTTCCCACGCCTAGCCTTTTGACTTTTCTAACTTTGGGCGCATTTTGCCTTGCTGGAAGATGGGCGCATATGGCATGTAGAGGAGGATGAAGTTTTATACTTAGAAATTTTCAAACATGAGATCTTGCATGAGGGTGCAAATGGAGGGTGGTGGAGGATGAGAGTTGGATACTTAGAAAATTTTCATGCTTGGCATTACCTTGAGGGCGCATTTCAACATAGGAGGTGGATGAAACTTCTTACTTAGAAATTCGTATGCTTCTTCATCAAGTAGGGCGCATTCTGAGGTGGCAGGAGGATATTTTCAATCACTTAGCCATTTTTCTGACTCCAGCTGAAGATGGGCGCATTTTCTTGGTGGTGCAGGATGAAACTCAAACTTAGTCACTTTTTCTTCGTCTTTGCCAGTTCCTCCATGCCTTACTATAAATAGTAAGTCCCTTGATTTTCACACTTCAGAAGCTCAGATCGTTTTGAAATTTTAGACACTGCATCTTCACGACCTCGTTGGCCTGTTGACACTGCTATTTCGGGTTGTCCTGCTATTTTTAGTCCATTTTTGAAGGTGGTTTGCTATTTATAGCAACTGCCTGCTTCTGATACCTCCACAACTCCGTTTGACTTGAAATTCGAATGATGCGCTCCTCACCACGTGACCTGCCTGTCGACATCGGCGCATGTTGCCGTTTGCTATTTTTAGCCTGTTTCCAAAATGACTTACTATAAATAGTAAGTGCTCCGTTTGCCTTCAAATTTTACCAGCAGATAGCTTGAAGGATGCTGATCGCAGTGGTTTACACCGGTTTTCGAAAATTCTGACTTTTTACCCCTCTTTTTGGGTCCCGAAGCTGGAAACCCTAATTTGTTCTGCATGCATATCAAATGATCTCCGTTTGTTCTTGTTTCTGCTGCATTGCGATCAGCTCGTGATTCTGAAGTGCTAGGAGGCGGCTACCGGGATGCATCTGCTAAAAATAGTAAGTTCCTGAAGGAGTGATTATCTCCATTTGCATGTCACATCATCGCAAAGCTCTTGAAAAACCCATAAGGAATATGTAGACATGCAAAGAAAACCCTGACATGCAAACCCTAAAAATAGCCTCTGAAGGCTGAACTCTGAAAGTTGTCATCTCATTTTGCATGTTACACCATCGTGAAGGTCTCTGAAAACCCAGAAGGAATCTCTAGACATGCGTTGAAAAACTCTGCATATAGGCCCTGGAATCTGCTTTGGAAGCTGAACTGCTAAAAATAGTAAGTTGTCTGTTTCAGCTCAAATTTTGCACGTGAGCAGCTTGATGTGTTTTGGACGCAGTGTGACTATTAAAACTCCGAAAGTGTCGAGAAAATGTTCCAAATTTCACACTTACTAAAAATAGTAAGTAGCCGGAATCTGATGAAATTTCAGTGGAAGCCTGCTGGAAGCACACTGACCACAGTGTTAGTCTTTATTTTCAATTTATTCACCTTGCTTGACCTCAGATTGGCGGGAAAATACAAACCCTAATTTTCAGACTTGGCCAAATTCACGTTTAAACTCAAAGGCGGAGAAATCCCTCGAAAGGTAGATAGAAAAGAGACTGGCAGAGAGAGAGAGAGAGACAAAACCAAAGCCAAAAAAGACCAGAATGGAGCAAAAATTAGGGGTCCCCATCCTTAATGGGGTGATGTGTGAAAAGGTCACAACAGGTTGCCATCAATGACAAAGGGGGAGATTGTTAGAAATATTGTCATTGATGTCAAGGCAACACGTGGATGTCAAGATTTGGCTTAATTAGACTATTGAAGTTGAATAATTCATTGTTGAGTATTGAGGAGCAAGATCTGATCTGTACAGGAGATCAGATTATTAAGAACAAATAAATCTCTGTGGAAGTCATGAATTCGAAAAGAGAGATTGCTACAAATAGAGCAATGCAAAATAGATATCTTCTACAAATCAAAATCTGTATGAAGCAAAACTCGAATGAAGAATGAATATGATTTGGACTCGATTGCATATCAACTATAGATCAAAACAAAAGTCTGGATATCAGCTACAGATCGAAATTGATTAGTAAAGCAGTATGAAGATAACAAATGAATCTACAGATTGCAAAGTGCGGCAGTATGAAGATCTAATCAATAAATGAATCTATAGATTGCAAAGTGCGGCAGTATGAAGATAACAAATTTGTTTTGTTAATTTGTTGTTTACCAACAGCCACGTCTTTATTCAAGAGACACATCTTCATAAAAGGGCTCGGTTAAAAGTCACGTCTTTATTCTAGAGACATGTTTTCAGGGATTGGTGCGACTAAAGGAAGAGAATTGGTGCACGTCCTTTTGTTAGTAACTAAACATCGATTTAAAATCAAAGGATGCGTATGAAATGATTAAAGGATATGATGTCTTTTTCTAAAAGACGTGTGTTACAAAATACGTCTTTCTTTAGATTTTTTTACAAATTAAAAGGATGCGTTTTTTCTTCTCAAAGAGACATGCTTCTTTTATGAGCTGATGCTTACGGTTTGAAGGGATGTGTGTTTAAAGAACATAACTTTCATTCTAATGCGATTCAATAAAAGACATGTTAATTCAGACAAGTGTGGTCTTAAGGAAGGGACGTGATCTCTCAATCTAAGGATACATCTTCTTCTAAAGGATGTATTCCTTGACAACGTACAGGTGCGACTACAAGATAGTAAAGGAGATAATTTGTTAGAAGTTTTAAAATCTGAAAACATTAAATTAAAACTAATACACACACAAATGAAGAGGTGCGATTAGTCAAGAGTTGTGTTCTTTCACTACAAGGGATGCAAGCTTTGATCAAAATATATATTTGACATTCATTTCAAGTTTGAGGGTGTTGTTGTGAAGTCTGAAGTGATTCAAGTCAGAAACCCATCTTCTTGTGTGGGCTAAGTGTGAGATTTTTCATCACAAAGGCAGATTGGAGGATTAGGAGAGTGCAGATCTGATTGAAGTCATTTTCCTTCATCCATTAAGTCAAGGTTTGGTGCCTTGCATTAGGGTTCAATTCTCCTTGTAGGTTGGTGCCTACTAAAATTGTTACGGGGTTGGTGCTCCTTGTAGGTTGTAGCCAACAAAATCATCTCATTTATAAATCAAGTAGGTTGGTGCCTACTTCCATTTGTAAAAAGTCATTTAATCATTTTCAATAAAGTGGTGTCAACTTGTTTTCATTGAGTCATATCAAAAGTTGATTGTAATAAGAGTTTAAAGATTGTTTGAAAAGATTGAAGAATAGAAAGTTTGATTTGATTTAGTGATTCACCCCCCCCTCTCAATAAATCTTTTTTGCTCTTCAGACTTTGCCTCCCAACTTCCCTCGTCTAGACAATGTTGTCCTGACTTTTCAACTTGAGTATTGTCAGAAAGGGCTTCGACTTGGGGATTTTATGGTTCTATTTTTCTCAATTGCTTCTTGTAATCTTCTGCTTTGTTCCCTTTGCTCGATGATCCTTGAAGATCGCCTGATCTCTTGATCTTGACCATGTCGTGTTCTCTTCCTGCCTTTATTGAGGTCTAAGGTCACGAATCTGTCAAATCTGACCCAATTTATTTAAGGCAATGAAACCAAACGTTTATTGCTCTATCTAATAAAGTAAATACAATGCAAAAGCTATGAATGCTATCTTGTGTGGTCTATTAGAATCAAAATTTTTCAAGTGATGCATTGTGTATCGGTGAAAGAAATGTGGGACAAACTTCAAAAACCTATGAAGGTGATGACGAAGTGAAGAAAGCTAAGCTCCAAACCCATAGTGGACAATTTGAGAGTTTGAAAATGGAAGACGAAGAAAATATTGCAGCCTATCTCCTTCGTGTGGATGAAATCATCAACACCATTAGAGGTCTTGGTGAAAAGGTTGAAGATTGAATGATCGTGCAAAATGTGCTAAGGTCTCTCCCCTTGAGTTTTGATGCCAAAGTTTCTGCCATTGAAGAAATGAAGGATCCAGATACATTGAAAATGGATGAGTTGCGTGGGATCCTCATGTCATATGAAATGAGAACAGAAAAAGAGAAGCCATCAATGCGAGAAGCAACGTTCAAAGCTTCAAAGAAGATGAAGAATAGAGAAGCTAAATCAAGCAATAGCTCTAGTGATGAACTTGATGCAAAGGAAGCCCACTTTGTGAGAAAGCTCAAGAAAGGATTCAACAATTACAAAGGTAAGTTATCCTTCAAATGTTTTAATTGCAGTAAAATAGGTCATTTTGCTGCTAAGTGTCCACAGGTAGAAGATGACAGTAGCAATGATGAAGATGACCATTACATAAAGAAGGAAAGAAAACATCATCAATACAAAAAGAGCTATAAACAAGGAAAACATGATAGGAGGAAGAACTTCTGTAACCACAAGAAGAGCCTCTACTCCAAAGAAGATAGTAGCTCATCTGAGGAGAGTGATGAAAGTATCTCCATTAGTGGTAGAGAAGAAACTCTCTTCATGGCAATAGAAGCAAAGAGTAGCACCTTGGAAGATGAAGACAAAGGAAAAGAGAAGATGGATTCAAAAGAAGAAGGAACCGTCGAAATAGATGGGGAAGTGGATCTTGAGGAAGAACTCATTTGTGCCTTAAGTGAGATCAAGAAACTTAAGAAAAGGAATTTGAAGCAAAAGTTGCAGCTGCAGAAGTATGAAGAAGAGGATCATGTTTGAAGAGCAAAAGTGTCACAAAACCTTGAAGAAGCAGAAAAGACTATCATTAGCCTAAAGGTTCAACTTGAAGAGGCAAAAAGGATAGTGGAGGAAGTAAGATCTCAGCTTAAGACAAAGGGAGAAGACTGCGAAAGGCTAGAATTTGAAATTGTCTCCTTGAAAAAGGAACTAGACAAAGCAACTACCCAGTTGAACCGAAGCATAAATTTTGAGAAGAGCACTGGAATTCTGGACGATATCATCAATTCTCAAAGATCACCATTCGTTAAGATTGGTCTTGGCTTTGAAGATAATAAGAAGACTATAAAAGAAGATTGAAATTCTAAAGCTACAAAGTTACCAAAGAAGATAAATGAAGAAAAGCTGAAAGGCTATGCTGATGCACTTAAGAGCTCCATCAATAGTGACATGAATGAAAAGAAAGAAAGTGATACTCCATAGAAAACTAGCATCCCTCACAAGGACAAGGACAAATTTAGAAGATCATTCCCTCCAAGTGAATCTCACATGACTAGGTTCCAAAACTCCTTTGATTATTGCTTTTTCTGCAATTAGTTTGGTCATAAAGCAATGGATATTAGGGTTCGTGCAAGAAATGATTTTGGGTTCTTAAAGAGAAACTACACTTCTTTTGCTCCCTTAATGAATTTCAACATTATGTGCTCAAGTACAACAACTATGGTCATACAACACATTTTTGTTGAAGTAGTTTTGTGGAACCTTCTAGACAAAACAAGGAGGATACCCATAACATGAAAAAAGAGAAATATACAAAAGTTTGGAAAAAGAAGCAAGAGAAACAAAAGAAAGAAAAATCCATGCTTGTACGAACATCCTTTCCCTCCCAAAATGAAGGAAATGAATGGTATATTGATAGTGGATGCTCAAGCCATATGATAGGGGGCAAGAGAAAGTTTCTCTTTAAAGGAAGTGAATGGAGGTACCGTAAAATTTGGAGACAATGCTACAACAAGGATAACAGGAAAAGGTACTTTTAGTCCTAACAATGGAAAGACAAAGACAAAGGCAAATGTGTGATCAAGGACACACTCTTATTTTTAATGCTCAAGGTTGTGAGATAAGGAAGGCAAGTACAGGAAAATTAGTTGCTGATGCAAATAGAACAACCACCTATATATCCTCAATGAGATCAAGGGAGAAAAATGCTATGTGGGACAAACAATTGAAAGTTGGTTATGGCACAAAAGAATGGGCCATATAAAATTTGATAATCTTGTGAAAATCAGCATCAAACAAGCCATAAGAGATATCCCGAAGATTGCTAAACCCTCAAACACTCTTTGCAAGTAATGTTAGCATGGGAAATAGACACGAGCAAGCTTCAAATCAAAGGAGTACTCAACAACAAAGCCCTTGGAATTTATTCATACAGACCTCTGCGGGCTAACAAGGACACAAAGTTTACAAGGTGAGAGTTATTTTATGTTTCTTATCGATGATTACTCAAGGATGACATGGGTTACCTTCCTAAGAGAAAATGTTGAAGCATTTGAGAAGTTCAAATCTTTTAAAGCTTTGGACGAAAATGAAACTGGTTTGAAAATTAAGTGTTTGAGATCATATTGAGGAGGTGAGTTTACCTCAAATGAATCTGAAGACTTTTGTGAGCATCATGGAATAAAAATACATTTTTCAGCTGCAAGGACTCCACAATGGAATGGAGTGGTAGAAAGAAAGAACCGAATTTTGCAAGAGATGGCTATAACAATGTTGAATGAATCCTTGTTACCAGACAATTTTTGGAGAGGAGCAGTTAATACAACAGTTTACATTCTAAATGGAGGGAAAATCAGAGTCAACAATAGCAAGACACCTTGTTGGCGTAAAATCTAACACCTCTGGAGTGCAGGTTTGTACGGACAGCTATGTACACTACGCAATGAGTGCTCTTCAAATTAGGAGGGGAAGCTCCCTCGTTGTGCTGGAATGCATGGAAAAGAAAAGTAATCTAAGTCCTATCTTTGTTCTCTTGGAAGAGGCACAAGGTTAAGAAAACCAAGAACGTTGCAGCTAAGGATTTTCTGGTTTCGTAGATCATTAACTACAACTAAGCTATCTACTTTAAATCTATCCAGTTTCCTCAAGAAAACAGAGCATGAGGAAATGGAGCAAGGATTGACTATCGGACAATAAGCTTGTTTAGATTGAGATGATAGTTGTGCCACCTTGCCTTCAAGTAGAGAGTCTAAACTCGTTTATCGTCCAGATAGTCAATCCTTGCTCCATTTCCTCATGCTCTGTTTTCTTGAGGCTGGATAGATTTAAAGTAGATAGCTTAGTTGTAGTTAATGATCTGAAACCAAAAATCCTTAGCTACAGCGTTCTTGGTTTTCTTAACCTTGTGCCTCTTCTAGTGAGAACAAAAAGATGGGACTTAGATTACTTTTTTTTTCCATGCATTCCAGCACAACGAGGGAGCTTCCCCTCCTAATTTGAAGAGCACTCATTGCGTAGTGTACATAGCTGTCCGTACAAACCTGCACTCCAGAGGTGTTAGATTTTACGCCAACACACCTTATGAACTATGGAAAGGAAGACCAACGATAGTGAAATACTTCAAAGTTTTCGGAAATAAGTGCTACATAAGAAGAGATGATGAGGATTTGGGAAAATTTGACTCCAAATCTGACAAAGGCATCTTCCCTGGTGACTCTTCAAGAAACAAGGCTTATAGATGTTATAATAAAAGGTTGCAAAAGATTGTAGAAAGTACCAATGTAAGAGTGGATGAAGAAAGATATAAAAAAAAAAACAAAAACAAGCAAATGGAAGACTCAAGTTGCAAGGAATAAGAAGAAGACTCAAGTAGCAAAGAAGAAGAAGAAGAAGAAAATGTAAAAGAGATAGGATGAAGAGATACAAAGACACCATCTAGATTTTTTCAGAAGCATTATTCAAAAAATATAATTCTTGCCGATAAAGATATTGGGATACAAACTAGAAGAAGATTAGCAAGTGCATCAAAACATGCAAATTTTTCCTTGCTATATAAGATAGAGCCTAAGGAATTTGCAAAAGCTAGAGAAGATAAGCATTGGATTGATGCCATGGAAGAAGAGCTGAATCAAATAGAAAAGAATGAAACATGCGAACTTGTTCCAAGACCAAAAGATAAGAATGTTATTGGTACCAAATGGGTTTTAGGAATAAGCTGAATGAAGATGGTCAAATGGTAAGGAACAAAGCAAGGTTAGTTTGCAAAGGTTATGCCCAAGTTGAAGGTATTGATTTTGAAGAAACCTTTGCTTTTGTTGCAAGATTAGAAGCTATCTGAATGTTTTTGGCATTTGCTTGTTTCAAGGACTTTAAAGTCTATCAAATGGATGTCAAGTCAACCTTTCTCATGGAAATTTAGAGGAAGAAGTATACAATGAGCAACCATAAGGATTTATGTTATTGGAAAATAAGGATTATGTGTGCAAGTTGAAGAAAACGCTTTATGGGCTAAAGCAAGCCCCTAGGGCCTGGTATTTGGGACTTGACAAATATCTACAACAAGGCTTCAAGAGAGGAATTGTTGATAGTAATCTGTACATCAAAACTGAAGGTGAAAATCAATTGATTGTTATGGTTATGTTGATGACATCATTTTTGGAGGCAACAATGACAAAATCTGCCAAGAGTTTGTTGAGGATATGCAGGAGTTTGAGATGTCCATGATTGGTGAGCCGTCATTTTTTCGTGGTTTACAAGTTTCTCAATTTGACAAAGGTATATTTATTTCTCAAACCAAGTACATCAAGGAGATGTTGAAGAAATTTAGGATGGAATACTGCATACCAATTAGCACATCCATGGTCACAAGTTGCAAATTAAACAAGGATGATGAATTACCTGAGCAAATCAAGTGTTGTATAGGTCAATGATTGGAAGCCTACTATATTTGGCAACATCAAAACCAAACATTATGCAAGTAGTAGGCATGGTAGCATGATTTCAAGTAGCACCAAAGGAAACTCATGTGCAAATGGTCAAAAGAATATTCAAATATCTAAAGAGCACTTTGGACTTTGGCTTGTGGTATCCGAGAGGTAAATATTTCAACCTAACAACATATATATGAATGCAGATTGGGTAGGCAACATTGGTGATAGGAAAAGTACATGGAGGAGCATTTTTTTGGTAACAGTCTTATTTCATGGTTAAGCAAGAAACAATCTTTCGTCTCGTTATCCACAACAGAGGCCGAATACATAGCAGTAGCATCTTGTTGTACACAAGTTATTTGGATGAAGCAGACATTGAGGGACATTAAGGTTTGAATACGATCTTCCCATGTCCATACTTTGTGACAACACATGTGCAGTTAATATTTCAAAGAATCCGATTATGCACTCTAGGAAAAAACTCATTCCTATTAAGTATCACCGCTTAAGAGAACAGGTAGCAGAAGAGAATGTCAAGTTGGAGTACATTGCCACAAAGGAACATATTGTAGACGTTTTCGCAAAACCCCTTTCAAAAGAGACTTTTGAGTATCTCAGGAAAAAGTTGGGAGTGATATCACTCTCATGTAGTAACTAATTTCTAAGGAGAAGCACAAATTCAGGGGGAGAGCTATTCATTGCTCTATCTTTCAACATTTGAAGACTTTGCCATTGATGTCAAAGAGAGAGAGTTGCAGTAAGGGGGAGATATACAGACAGGGGGAGAATCATGTTCATGTTGCCATCATAGATTATTTCTTTGCAGGGTTGCCATCAATAACAAATTGGGAGATTGTTGGAAATATTGGTATCATTGATGTCAAGGGAGAGATGAACATGATCGCTGCCATCATATTGCCACTATCAAAGGAGGATCATTGCTGAAAACATATGCTAAGGAGAATACAAATAAAAGGGAAATATTTATTAAATCTTAAATCTAAAATCTCGAGTTTGATGGGCTGGCCGACCTATGCACATTTGGTGCTCACATTTCCTTGTAAAATAAAAAATTGTAACAACCTCCAAATAATTAACACAATTAAATTCACAAAATTACACATCATCACGCGCATAGAAAGGCATGTGTCCAATGCACAAGGAAAAGATAAAGAATTATATTAAATTATTAATTTGGAGTACATGTGTCGTTTACAAGACAATTCATATGGAACATTTCCCTTACAATAGACCTCTTGGTCTTTAGCAAGACTATACATCGAACTGAGACTTGAGCCTTCTTGATAGGATCCTTTCGACCTTGAAACTCCTTCGAACACTTCGAGGGCGAGAACATTGCTGGAGCGCGTTTCCACCCAACCACGAAGTGAATCACTTCCCTAGAATTCTTCTATCCATCGAAGAATACCCGACCCAACATGAGGAAAACTAACAATGCAATACTGAATAGGAGTAATGGAATATGTGGAGTAAGTCATATCAGCATCTAATCATATCATGATCATCACATAAATTACACCAAAAACGTCATCATACTTGACGCTTGTGCACATACATAGCCAGTCATGAAAACTACATACCATTTCATGCTTGGTCCACCTTTTCAAAGAAAGCAACAAGATAAATCTTAGCAAGTACATGTATGCTAGTAGGATATCATGTCTATATGCATGCAAACCTTTCATTTATCTTTTCATAAGTGCAGCTCAAATAATGAAGTGGATCCAATATAAGAACATGCAATTTTAAGCATGGACGTAAATAAAATGCAATATAAAATAAAGGTGTATCACATGTATGTAATTTAAGGTACATATATTTATAAGTAATTATGCGTACACATTCTTATAAAATCCAACACAACATAGTTCATTATGGTATTGTAGATTCAAGAATGCTACCATGTATACATACCCACTTCAAATATTAAGAGAAGTTTGCACCTGACTTTCAAACACGTCTTTTAAGTCTAGCTATTTAGATCTCCTTGATTACGCTAACTTTTTGACCGTGCTTTAAAATTGTAATTAATATATAAACTTACCCATATCCAGTCTATAATATCTAGGCTATACCACCTAACAATCAGGACTTTGGCCTATTTCTCTAAGGTGACAACGTTCACCGGTTTTCTATTAAGTCTTTATCTTCTCAATTCGACTTTTATCCATGCTTAGAGTAAAGAAAGAGATTATCTATGGTATTACTTGCAACTCAAGAAACAGTTTTCTTTGCATAATTGGAACACCATTCAATGATTTCCATTCAAATAGAACTAATAATCTTAGTGTACAAATTGTATGTCTTCAAAACATAGTAAGGAAATTAGTTGGACATCCTCCATCAATTGAGGAATCATCCCCTTCAATTATTTATGTTCAATTCAAAAACCATGTCTGTATCCTTCTTCTTAAAACTCAAAGTCTTGTAACATTGATGATTTCACCTTGTATGGCGAGTTCAACTAGAAAAGAAAAACAATATAAGAAAAAGGGTATAATAAAATTTCCTTAGGAGATTCTTTACAAGAATCCAAGATTGCTCTGTCCTACCCTATCCTCATATGCTTTCTCCCTTGCCTCATAGTGATCATGACTATTACGGTATTAAAACTAACATTCCAAGGATGCTCCCAGGTTTTGGAACACTAGCCTAATACCTTTATGATTTTTGTATATAGGAAATAAGGAAAGGACATTGTGGATTTAATGAGCAATTAGGCTTCTAGATGCAGATTAATCCCATACCTCAAAGGTATAAGGTCGAAGGGGGGCGTTAGCAGTGCCTATTGACAATTGTCAAAGGTTTAACAACTTACTTAGAGGAGTGACTGGTTCTCAGATTCTAAAGGTACTATTAAGCAAGTGTAACGTTTCTTTTATAATGAAAACAATATCGAAACACAATGCTTGAAACAAATCATTAATGGAAGATTAAATTTTCCACAATCTCGTTGCTAGCAGGCATGCTCGAGTCAAGGGCCGTGAAGAAAAGGGACCGAGATTCATATTGTGAAAGATGGCACCTGATCAAGTGAATATGACACGTCAATGGGGAAAAAATAACATCATCTTGCAGGTAGCCATAAACACAAGCAACCACATGAAGATAGAAAACAAGAACAACCTCATAAGACTAAGAACACATATCAAAGACTAAATAACTTGGAGGATCAAACAATAGAAACACAAGCACATTTAGCTATGAGTCCACGCGAAAAGCCAACATTGCATGATTTACACAAAATGGATTTAATGATAGAAATTTAGAAACTTTAGGTGAATGCTAAATCCGAACTCGACCACTCCTAAGAGTTTCCTTACAACCTCTATGTTGAATGGGCCGTGGAATAACCATGCAAATTGTGGAAGCTTAATCAAACGTACCCTATAGGAGATTATTCGACATTACCTCAAGCCTTTACGATTGACAAATCTAAGCTTCATACATCTTATCCTATTTCAGACATCTTATATGTAATGGTCTGCTGGGGAGTATTCTCTTAACGAGTAGATGCTTTTTCAAAACTTATCGATTTCTAGGCAGGAATAAGTCGATGGCATTGGTTGGTTGAGGCTCACGAATATTGCCCCTTCCTTTGAATCTATAGTCTCTATCAAACCCGCGACTGCCCCAAGCTTATGAGGAATTCTTGGAGAAGCTACAAGGCTTGCGGTTACATGGCAACTGAAATAGTTTCAAACATGCAAAAGGAAAGATTCATCAGAGTAACGGTTCTGAATCCCATTGCCCATAGTATATGATCAGGTAAGTGGCTTGAATAACAAGATTAAGTCAAGAAAAGAAATCCCATCTGATATGCAGATCCGAGGTGGAATGCTCGAGGTGATTTGTGAGCAATGTCAAGGATTCTTTATGAATGAGATATGAGCATTGTGGGTTCGAACAAAACGGTATGAATAGCATAGGCAGCTGGAGAGGAGTGATTTCGCTCAAGGCATAAAAATAAGGAGCCATGATGAAACAAGGACTCAAAGCTATAAACACCAAACAAAATACCCAAATCATGGCGCTAATAAGTAATGACATTGGCAGAATTCTAGCAAGACATCCAACTACTTACAAGGAATTGCGATTAACAATATCATCTTATTAAGTGATTACTTGGTCTCTTGCACAGGATCACCAACCATCGATTGTCCTATCGTTGAAGTTGGTATTTTATGCCTTGCTCCCTGCCATGATGGCGTGTGTTCTTCAACATTCAACGGCTTGGGCCTTCTCTTGGGTGTCGATTGGTAGCAGATCCTCTCCTTTCCATTTTCTCATCCACTTGGTTAATATCGCTCCTTACCCCTTGTAACAGAGAGCTCTTCATTTTTTGAATAAAATGTTATATAATTCTGTGTGGAGGTAATTGTGTTGGTCAAGTAGAAACGGTGAGCAATTTTTAAAACGCTTATTTCTCTTCCATCATTGACTATCTTTAGTCTCCATTACCTTTGCATGCATAGCTCTGAATCCACCGTCGACATGCAATAACTCCTCCACCTCCTTCGTTTCTACATTAATTGAAGGATTTTCATGCAAAATCGGTTACACCGATGCCATGCACCTTTCGAGATTTACATGTTATTATAAGGATTTTCTTCTTGTTATTTTATTTAATTACAATTAAAGCTAAAATACCATTCATTTATTTTAATGTCTTTTAGTTGATGATTGCATTTATGCATTATTTGAATTCTCTAATTACATTTAAATTCACAACTTAAATTTAGTCTTTGTTTTAAAATAATAATATTTTTAACTAGATAATAATAGGCATAGAAACGAGATGTGGCAAAAATTAAATTCAATTTTGGGCGCTCACATTGGGTGAATTTACCCACCTTTGTTTTGGGTCGACCATGCATAGTAGATCGCCCCTTGGGTGAAATAAAAAATTAAAATTATTGCTTTTGTATGGGTCGATCCCTCTTGGAAGGATCACCCACTTTGGAGGAGTCACCTCCTTTGGGTGAAGGGGTATTTTGGTGAGGTATAAAACAAGATAAGAGGGAGATGTGAAAGGTAAGAAATTAATATAGTATCCTTCCATATGGAGCAGATTTATAGCAACAGATTTATGGCAGATTTTCAAAAAGATTTATAGCAGATTTGTGAAGGTGAGTTGAGCAGATTTATAAAGGATTTTCAAATGGTCTTCATTCATTGAAGAAGCAATACTCAAAAAGGCTAACATATTGTTTATTTGGAGGTTGATGCTTCCTAACAAAAGAGTTTTGGAGGTTGGTGCCTCTCAATAGTAGTGATTGGTTTCTCTTGCTAAGTCGGTTCTTAGTGGCGGGGATTGGTTTCTCCAGTGGGTTGGTGCCTAAAAAGATTTGTGAAAGAGAATTTTTATTGTTGGCTGGATTTGGATCGTAGATCCAAGTAGTCTTTCTCTGTGGTTTTCTCCCGAAAAGGTTTCCATGTAAGTCTTGTGTCTCTTAGTTGGTAGATGTTGTGTGATTGCTGTTTCTGTGGTTGTTAACTTGTTGGTTTTTAAATAAGTAAAAGTTGTTGGAAATATATTGGTTTTGGTGCTTGTGAGGCTAGGTTATCTTAAGGTATATTGGTGTTTCTCTTTCTGGTATGGTTTGTCTTTCTTTCATTCTTGTTATATGTGGTTTATGCCAGAATGTTGCTGCAATTTGTATAGATCAGATAACTTGTATAGATATACATCCAGCAACATCAAATTAAGCATACAGTTGTTACAAATAATTGGATAGTGGTTCTCCAAAACCATTGTTGTACAGCAATCCTAAAGTCTATAAGGGGTCTTTGTTTGAAATTGGGATGACCATCATAATATGGATATCACACCCATTGCGTCAAGACATAGAATTAGACAATCTCTTTTGGATTTGTTCTCAAACTCAGCATAAGTTTTGGCAAATAAAAAAAACATAAAGATATAACAAATTTTCCATTTTTTTTTCATGCAACAAAAAATAGAAAAAAGTATGGGGATTCACGGAAGGACTTCTCTAGAATTACAAGTCAAGCATCTGGCACTTGTTTTCACAGGATTGCCAAGTCCTAACACTTGCAACTCACATTTCAGTGATCATTCTGGACTTCATATAATGATATAACCAATAACAATGCTTTTACTGTGATTGTTTCCATTCTCTGTGCTTAAATGTTACAATGCTCCAATAAGCTTGTACTCAAGGAAAAATTACAACTATTTGGTTGGCAACAAAGGTAGTAAATTTAAATTTATTTAAATGAAAATGACAATTGTCACTGAGATGGTGACAAACGAAGGTAGTGAAAACTGGAGATAATGTCTTGAGCCAAATGCATGATAACTGTAACAGGACATTAAAATGATAATGCATGAAATAATTTTGTCCTGTATTATTTTCACTTAGATATTGTCCTGTTTTTTAGTTAAGTTTCAGATTTTTTTCGCTGAAGCAATGTTTCTTAATAATTTCTTTGTGTAAGTTTTTTAGCTAATATTTGTTTATTACAAATGATTTACTGTACCCTATAGGTTGCTTCCTCAACGGAGAATCTATATGATTGACTGCTTACAACTACAATCTGTTTTAAATGTCAGAAAAAATTGCACAAGGTTTCTATTTATATTTAGATGCAGATGTGTAATCAGTTAATATATCTAAATTTTTTGGTTTATCTTGATGCTATCAAATGAGCTTGTAAAATGTACTGAAAATAATTGATCTTTTTTTCATGATTCGTGAAATCCTGTCTTGTGTAAATTTTTTCTTATGCAGAATGACAAGTTGGATTTTTTGAAGCCTGGTTCACTTCAGCATCTTGGAGACAATATGCTTGCTTTATCACGCGAAGTATTGACATCACCTCATTTGCAAAACATGAAATCACACAAAGATGAAGGACATTCTGATAAACAACAGATTGTCTATTTTGATGTGGTGGTAAGAGTCACAATGTTTTAAATTTGTTATAACTTCTTGTGTTTGTTATATATGTATGTTCAAGTATTTAGAATGCATAGCCTCATGTGACTGGAAGCTGAAATTACATGGAATGTGTTTGATGTAAAATTTACTTTTAATTGCTGAAGTATGGGATTATTGTCAAGTCAGATTAGTCAAGTAGAAACTATTATCTTGTTGATGTCATTCTCACATCACAGTTTGTGCTTATATATGGAAATTGATGCAGTCCTCTCTCTGCCACAAATCTCCTTTGCTGCCTTCCAGTGTGATTTTTACAGGGCATAATGCGATAGTTTTTTTCATATTTATAAATATTTCATTGCGTTAATATGCTTGCCATTGCTGACAGGCTAGCTGAAATCAGCATGTTAACATTGTCAGCATTGTAAATTACAATTTCAAATTTTGTCTTTATTTTTGAGTTGAAACAACAATATTGTAAATGGTCAAAATAAATTCATAATTGGTATTTTAGTTATGTTCAAGATGATAATATAATGATTGTTGATGATATTATGGTGATGTAGTATAAATTCTCAGGGTTTCACCATTTGGTTTGTTTGCAACTTTCATTACACAAGTTGAAAACATAGTGAAGTATAGCCCTAGTCAAGGATTAACTGATATTGATTGCAGTGTGTATAGTGCCCAATACCACTTTTGTTGTAAAAATCATACATTAGAGAAATGAAAATAAGATATTGAGAATCATGATTTTGATAGTTACCTTTGTGGTCAAACTTCTTGCTTATGCTAAACGTTAAGTTGCTGGTTTTGGATTTGGGCTCAGGATGTGTTTGGGTTTCAGATATGCCATATGGCTGATATTTTCCCTGGGTTCAGGTACAAGTTTGTATATATATACACACACACACAACACACACACACACATATATACATACACACATATATATACACACATACATATATACATACACAGATACAGATACATACATACATATATATATGTATATATGCATGTATATATACACATATATCTATATATATATATACGTATATATACACATATATATCTATATATATCTATATACGTATATATATGCATGTATATGTATGCATGTATTTGTATATATATGTATGTATGTATTATTGTATATATACAATATATATGTATATATACATACATACATGTATATATATGCATGTATATGTATGTATGTTTATGTATATATGTATATATATGTAGGTATGTATATGTATATATATGTATGTATGTATATATACATATATATACAATATATATATGTATATATACATACATACATATATATTAATTGTAAAATTTTGTTGCTCCAAAGATGGCAACAAACTCCTTCAAACCCTAGTTGCTCCAACTCCAATTTTGTTGCTGAGAGTATATTACACCAAGGTGCCCCCAAACCAGCCAAAATTCCCCTCAAAACCTAGGCGCTTTGCCCTAAGAAATTCATGCCCCACCTCTAGGCTATACAATCTGCACAAGGATGGTACGACCAGCAAAATGAAGGTTTCAAACTGAAATTTTGACACTCTAAATTTGCTGTTTGGCCTTCACAAAATATGCCCAACAATTTCTACTTTAATGCCTGGCAAACAAACTGTAAATTTGTATCATTGAAGCTCTTGTTTAGTTCTTGTATGAAACCACTCGCAAATGAACTAGGAAAGATCTTTCACTTTCGTAGTTGATGTTCTCTATGAGGGTTTTCGTCCTCACAAAGCTTTTGGATAAACCAGCAACAACTTGTTATCAAAACCTCAAGCATACTTGCGAAATGAGTTCCCAAGTACATTTATTTTTCCTCCAAATCCCACGCCCACCTTTGGAATTTAAAATATTTACTTTATTTTTAAAATCCTTATGTCTCCCATTTCGGATGCCCTCTTTAGTTACAACATTTAACTTAATTTTAAATATTCCCTTATATCCCATAGGCGCCTCCTTATAAAGTCACCTATTTAATATTTTAAATAACACTAAGTTAAATATTAAATGTAACTTTATAACATTAGCGTTATATAAAATAATCTTTCTTGTTAAAATATAATCATCAAACAATATTAAATGGATAACCCAACTATGCTGAGATCTAATCATTGCCGATTGGCAAGGTTGGTGCCAAAATGGTGACTTACTAAAAATAGCCATAATTGACAAAATGGCTGAAAACACCCCAGAAAGTGTTCATCGTGAAGCTTCTAATGGTTTGAGCTCAAAGTAACACCTAAAAAGGCCTCATAGGCTTAGCTGCAGGTCTCCAAGACTCGAGTATTTCCCTAATCCGATCACATTAGCTTAGGGGAACCCCAGAGATTAGGCTAATGGTCACCACTCACTAACTATCAACTGCTTAGGAAGGGGACATTACATATTGTTTTGGTCTCTTCTATATGTGAAATGAGGGAAGAAATGAGCAACTTTGGGCAAAAGGAGTGAAAAGGCATGTACTTTAGGGAAAAATTAGATTTGTAAAGTAGAAAAAAATTTATATGCTTTCAACCTCAATGGTGTGTGTATCTGCCTGTAGGTTTGGCCCAAGTTTTCCTAGGGTTTAGCTTGGGTGATGCAAGAGCAGCTGGGTCCATAAGCAATCTTGCATCACCCAAAACTATTTTAGGTTGTTTTCTATTTTAGTTCGGTTTTGGTGGTGTTTTGTTGGTTTTGGGGTTGTTCCTTTAGGAGGATTTTGAGGGGCAATTTAGGTTAAATTAAGGATATCACCTTGTAGAGAAGCCTAATGATTATCTGCAGATCAAATTTGGTGAAGATTGGGAAAAAATTGGCTAAGTTAGGCTTTGCGGGTTTTTCGTCCATTAGTTTGTGGACTTTTGGGTTGCTGTCAAACATGCTCTTATGCGGATGTTTGGTCTACTATTGGCCTTTGGTAGAGACTTGCTACTGAACTGACCCATTTTCAACTAGTTCCAATGTGTTTGCCTATGTAACGGTACTAACAACTTTGTTTTCCTTTGTGAAAATATCTTAGTCAAGTGAACCAGATTCTTTTTGCACCAACCCAAATAATTTTAGCCAGCTCCGATGTCTTTCCCCGCATAATTGACATTCGATTGGTTTTCTGAATTTACGGGAATTTCACTTCCAACAAAAGTTTGTAGAAATCTTATGGCCATTAGGATTTGTGGGCATATTCAATTGAACTAACTTTTAAGATTGATTAATTGGTTCAAATGAACAGTTTCAACGACAACATCAACTGAGATGTCACTTGCCAAAGCATGGGGTAAGCATGATGTAATGACGATGTCACCATGTATAGATTGTGGAGTTTTGTTGGCCAACTGATCATGAAGCAAAATCTCTTGTTTGAACTAGTCATTTGTGGATCTTTTTCTTGCTATTGCATCTCTGGCTATGTTACCCGGGGACGTGTCCCCAAGCCTAAATGCCCCGTCCCTATCCCCGTCCTCGTCCCCATCCCAAAAATGCAGGGACGACCATAGGACTCCGGCGCCAGGCAGCCTTTTAAAAAAAAAGAACTCACTTCACATTAAATATTTAATTTTGAATGCATATTCATGGGAGTTTAGGACTCATGTTGCTGCTACTAGAAAGGTATTGAATTTTTATTGGCTATTGGTAGCACCTAATTTGAGGGTTTAAATATTTCAATATAGTGTGATAGAAGGAAAAATGACAATCAATATTTAATTCTGAATGCATATTGAGTATTGACAATGAACTTTGAACACAAATGTTATATGTTAAGGTTGAAGGTTCTATAATGTATATATGCATGCTTTATCCATGTTTTCATATGAATATTTAAAATTTCCCTACATATTTAAAATTTTCCATATATTTTATATAGCCATCCCCTAGCCGTCCCCAAAATTGTCTTGAAAAATCAGGGACTTGGGGATGCATGCCGCCATCCCTAGCCGTCCCCGTCTCGGAAACTTGGGGTAACATAGATCTACGGACTTTCAGCTTGCTGCTGCATTTGTAGACTTTTGGCCTGCTACTACACTTTTTGTTTTTGTAACAATTCAGTTGCTGTAACTACTAAGATCTGATTCAATTAGATTTCCTAATGGCTTGAGGAATAAAATGGAGATTGATACATGCTAGGAGAGAACGTTTTTGTTGGGGGGGAAATCTTTTGGAGGTTTGGAGAAGGGTGATTGAGATCAAATTGATCCTTTTTTTGTAATCCTGTAACTAATTTCTGTTGCTTGAACATAATGAGAATTTGAATTTGTTTGTTCTTGTACAATTTTCTTTTTATTATTGTATTGGTTGCGTGATTGGATTATCTAATAAGATTCCCTGATCTTGACTGCATCATTGGGCACCCTTGGTACCCGGGCTGAACCCTAGGCTATCCTGGCCCAAAACTGGAACTTGGACCAATTTCTTCAATATGGCAACTGTTTCAGCAAAACACAGTAACTTAGGTTAAATGTATTTGATAATAGGAGTGTTCTGGAAATGCTGCGAATAAAACAAAGATGAATATCAATTAAAAATTCAAATATTATGTTTCTTTAAAGGAAGGCTGTAATCTATATCTAAGCTCCTATTTATTTTGTCTCCCTATTACATACTTATTAACTACCCATAATTGAATTTGTATGCCATTTTGGTGTGGACTTCCATCAAGGTATGCAAACTAATTTGAGGTTTTTATAACCAAAAAATGAGGTATTGTTCACTTGAAGTTTTTGTATTTACTTCTATATGATTTTGATCTGACAAAGTATTGAAAGCTCTTAGTTATATTTTAGTAATGTTGTAAGAAGTGACCAATTTGTTCTTTATTTCTGTACTTTGCTTATGGACGAGATCTGCTTATTGGCTATACAGAATTCTATACTGTAATACTTTTGATTGTTTTAAAATTGTTTCTTTTGGCTTGCAGGGAAAGTACATGGTTACATATAGTCAAAAGTTTGCAAATATGCTATTCAACTCCATTATTTTACAGTCTTTGTTGATTTGGAGTTTATCATTGGTTATGGGAGGAATTCCAGCTGTGATTTGTCTTTCTTTGGCCTGCTTTAGTATTTTTATTACATGGATCCTATCTATGAGCTTCTCTGCACTAGTTGCCCTTTGCTTGCCACATTTATGCTCATCACCTTTGCCCTTTCTAGCCAGTCCATGGTTAATAGTAGGCTTATTTGGTGCACCTGCATTGCTTGGGGCATTGTTTGGTCATCACATTGGATACATCACTCTGCAAAAATATCTACTGCAACTGGAAATTAAAAAAAATAGCCTAGCCGGTAAGGAAGGTGTCAGTAAAACACAAATAGATTGTATCAAGTGGGAGGCTCAGAGGTGGTTGTTTAAAGCCGGCTTTGTTCAATGGCTGTTAATTTTGATATTGGGAATGTGGTTTAAGGCAGGTTCTTCATACATAGCTTTCATTTGGCTTGTTTCACCAACGGTTGCATGTAAGTTTTTGACATTTAAGTCCTTTCACTTATTTGAAGTAATGTTTATTACAGTATCTGATAGAAAGTAAATAAACAATTCCTTTTTTGTCATATGCATTGGTTTATGATCCTGGCAATCACTCATTCGATTCATTCTGGCTGGCGTAGATGGTTTAATGGAAGCAACTTTGTCACCAATACGACCACCTAAAGAACTGAAGACTTCATCATTTTTTGTCGGTCATATAACTCCTATAGTGGTTACTGCTGGGGTACTTCTCCGCTTGATGGGCATATTGATTGGAGTTTTAGTCCGCTTTGACAGGTTTCTTCCTTTCTTTCATTTGTTTCTTTTGAACTATACACACCATTTAAACTTTAAACATACAATCTGGACTTGAAATCTTTCAAATGGAGTTTGACATATATATATATATATATATAAAGAAAGGCAAAATTATCAAGTATTTAGCAACTTGATACAGAACAAGCAAGGTTCCAAGTTCAAGTTACAAGCAACTTATCTTGGATTATTGGATACTATTATTGCAAATTGGGACTTAATGTAATCATAAAGCCATCTAGTTTGTGTGTGAAGTCCCCCTCCAGTTCAAAATACTGATAAATTAAGTTCCAAATTATCCCACTGTAATGCTTACAAAAAGAGTTCAAACTGAAACTTTGAATTGTAAAAACTAAATGCCAATATAACAATGCATTATTCTGTATATCCATACACTTGAAGAATCTAGTCTTCCTAATTAGTAGCATCTACAAACCAGGAAAGAGCAGCATCCTACGCATCACAAGCTATCACCTATAACCATCTACAGACCACAGAACAGTAGGAAACCTTACCATTTGGTGGCAACTCTTCAATAAAAAAAGCAAAAGAAACATGGTATGAGCATGCATGTGCTCTTGCTATTTGTCACAAGGATGTTTCAGCTGACGGAGTTGGTCAATGTTGTTCAGAAGTTCAACATTTATATTTTATAGCTAACCAAATGAGATTCATGTTATTACTTATTTCTATTTGCCTATGTCTTCTCTGTGTATATCGATGCTTTGATCTAGGTCTGGAAATCTCTTACCTTGCTTATGGTGCATATGAAGAGAGCACATACATATAAACATATCATGGTCAAACTTGAGAGTAAACAGAACCTTGCCTATCCACCTATATCAAAGGCAACAATGTTAAGTTGTAAACTTGCTTTGTGTATTCAAATGTCAATAGACAAACACCTTATATCTGCTTTTAAAGAAGAAATCATTATATAAACTATAATCCACTCAATTCGAACAATGTTCATTTTGTAAATACAATATTTAGCATTTGCATTTTGTGATTTAAAGTTGATTCTGCTCATAGTTTTTTCTATTTAGTTGAGGTCTCCTGGACAGTTCTCTTCACACAAATACATCAATTTCTTGTTTGATATTCAAATGAAAGTGTTGTTGAAGTAATTCTGTCATCTTGTGTGCTTGGTTTTATTTCATGTATTAACAAGATCAACTAATACCTTATACGGAAGACAAAATACCTTAGGAGTTGGAATTAATTAGTTTTGAAATAGGAAGTTTCATGTTGAATTTGAATTAATATTTTCATTGAAAACTTTCAAATGAAGGCATGATATGCCAGAATTTTGCAATGGATTCTGAAGAATATTTTTATGACAATTGCTTTTTTGGATTTTCCTTGTACCTGCAGAAATCCAGGCAACAGCCCAGAATGGTTTGGAAGTCTTATTATTGCCATGCTGATTGCAGCCATTGTCTGTATGGTGCTTGTGTATCTTCTTCCATATGCACATTCTTCAGGTCATAACTTTTTCTTTACTCTGTCTGTGTAACCTTTTCAAAGAGCAGTTTGTTCATGTTTTCCAACATTCCAACATTTCTTATTGTATGCACAAACAGTGAACAACGCAAAATTGTGTGACAATAATTATTAGTGTTATTTTCTAATGTAATCAATTGTCAAAGGTGATGTATTTGTGTAAAGGCCCATATTTGAGTTGGAATATCCTTTATGGATGAAAATGAATTTCACTTGGTTGGGCACAGATCCCTCCCCGAGGTATTACATTGCTTTTATTCTATGTTACTAATCCTAGTACTGGTTTGGGTTAAAACAAAAATTGGGGTTGGGTTTGTTTTGGATTCATCCATAAAAAAAGCATATAAATTTATACATATTTACAGGTTAAAACAATATACATATTTGATTTCCTAATATTTTTAATATATAGCTAAGTTGCCGGTTCCGGTATTCAGTCGGGTATGGGTACAGGGTTCTCGTATGCTAGTACAAGAAGTTTTTTTCTCTTTCTTGCGTACGGTACATTTGGGTATGGCTGTATATATATATGCAAGAAAATTAAAAAAAAATATAAAATTGCAAATACATTTGATATATCATATAATATTATATTTTAAGATAATATGACATTTGATCTTTGATAGTATGATACTTCATCATTGATCAATGATATTATGATAGTCATAAAGATAATTGTCTAAGTTGTTAGTTTTGGTATCCATTCCTAGACCCCCTCATTGTAATCAAGTTTCTTATGTGACAATAGATCCCAATAACTAGTGGGGGTTGGGAGTGGAGACCTCAATGGGGTTAAGGGTTAGCACCCCTCATAGGGGTCTAGGGTGATGCCCCTAGCGGAGTCAAGGGTTAGTGCCCCTCATGGGGGTTTAGGGGCAACACTTCCAATGGGGTTGAGGGGTAGCGCCCCTAGCACATTCCTTCTTGTGATACAGGGCAAGGTTGAGGTGCGCAGAGCCCCCGCCGCCAAGCCCAAATTAAGGCCTTTGAAACCACATAAATCTTCATGGTGCACACCATTTTCACAATTTTATCACTTAGGTATTTGGCACATTTTTGTTTATAAAAATGTTTAGAAAAATATTTTTGTTTATGAAAATCTATGTTACCTCAAGTTTTTGGGATGGGGATGGCAGGGGACAGGGGAACACGTTTCGGGGTAACCGATTTTTCGGGTCATTTTTGGGGACGACAAGGGGGACAGCTATATAAAAAACAAGGAAATTTAAAATATATAGGGAAATTTTAAATGTTCATATGATGACATTGATAAAGCATTCATATATACATTATAGAACCTTAATACATGACATTTGTGTTAAATTGAGAGTTCAAATAAGAATCAAAGTCAAACAAATTAACAATTTGGTTACTTTATATTTGTCATACCTTGTAAAATGATGCTTGAAGTTGATAGATATTTATTATTTTGTCAAACAATTTTTTTTTTTTTTAGACTGCAGGAATCGGGTAGCACGACCGCCTATAAACTGCAGTGCGGTTGGTAAACTTTTTAACGTGACCGGCGGCGCTAGCGCGACACGCCCTCCGGTACCACGGGGGTGGGTGAGACTAGACCTCGTGAACAACCTCCTGCAACAGGAAAGATTTAGCCAACCGAGCTCGGGCCCCAACCCCTTGTCAAACAATTGTTGTAACAAGCTTTGTGTAATTATCATTGGGTGAACTGCAAATGAATTCCGAGATATTCCAGTGGGTATAAAGTTACAATAAGATCAAATCCCATTCACCTTCAAATATATATACTTGGTTTTAATGTTTGTCCAAGTTTTCCAAGGCACCCAGCTATAGCTCACTATGTAGAGAGAGGCGGAAATTATTCGCAGACTTGTAGCTTCATATCAACAGTCCCAACAGTTTTAAGAGCAGTACCGGTTCAAGTTTCAGATCGGATTCCTATTGGTTAACCAATAGATCCATGCAACTGCATAAGGGTGGATTCATTGCATATAAAGGGAGTAATATTGCCGTCTCAGAAGTTTACTGCCATAGGAGGCATTAGTTCAGTTTGGGATCAAAATATTGTTGCTGCTAAAACAATACAGACTGTTGCATATAGGTTCTTAGTACATTTTCAGCCTATATTGCTCCAGTTGTAAACAACATGTTGTTATTGTAAGTTTATTTGCCACAAAAAAAATATTTTTAGTACTATTTTAAAAAAAAATTGCGTTGGACTGTAATAACCACCCCTGATTTTTGTTTGTTTGTTTGTTTACTGAGTATGATGTAGATTGCAGATTCGTTTTGTTTCAAGGTTCCATTCAACATGTGTGGCATTTATAGAAATAACATTGCATTGAAAGGAAATGACATGGACTTGCAATATATCATATTGAACCATTACAAATCATCTTAGCATATAATAATAATTGAAATCAGACTTAAAGAAATACATATCAGACCTGATTACAGTAATGTAAGGTCCCTTCCACTGTCATAAACTGAGCAGCAAATGCATACAATTCCTCATGGAAGACACCAAATCCATAAACTATCAAACCCCTACACTCTCCTTCACATTGGCCAATATTCAACTAAGAAAAGACACCATTAACACGCTGTTGCAGATTTCTGTAAGTTGCTGTTTTGAGAAGGAAGTCTGAAAATGCAAACCCCCAAAATGGTATGGCTCCCTAGCAAGGGCGATCAGCTCTAGTAAATTAATCCTTCACCAAACAATGCAAATGAGGGCTCAAAATGAGGCACCCAGTTGCAAGGAATCCATAGAAACAACACCCAAAATGATACACTTCCCACATATGGAGTTATGAGCAGATTTATGCTTCTAGCCACTCTGAAAATGTACTTTTGCAGAACTCAGAAAAGTGTATCAGACCTCTGAAAATGTAATCAAACAGCTCCAAACACACTCCCAAAAGATGCAAACCATTTATCAAACCAAAATCTTCGATCCCAACTCAAAATATAGAAAATATCTTCATTCTAACACAACAAGATGATGAATAGTCATTAAATTTGTGAATGCAAAGGTGATCCTGAGGTAGAATCACTCCAACCAGCTAGGGTGGATCTCTCACCATGGAAACCAAGAACTAGAGATGAGGGTTTTCGTTCTAAAACTAGCAGTATACAAATCTTGGAGAAAATCCAACAGGGTTTCCTTAAGTTGCCAAAGTTCTCACACGCAAATGAGAGCTCAAACTCATATTTATAAAGTGAGGGAAAATTTAGGGCAACTTTTATTTGAATTTGAATTTTTTTCCCTCTCATTTCACTTTATGAAATGATATAAAATTACCCCAAGAGGGGTGTCCAACTTTATGCCTCCAAAATTTCACTTTTGATTTTTTATTTAAATTTGAGATTAAGCCCAAACTAGGCATCCCACCTTATAAGGCATAACATTAGCCTAAAAAATGATAAATAAACTCCCTTTTAGGCACCACATAAACAGAAACGAGACTCGCCAAGACTCGCAGAGTCCCGAGTTGAGTCCACCTGGCCGAGTTTTGGGGCCTCGGACTCTGACTTGGTCGAGTCCTACTAAGTCTTGGTTGGACTCGCTGAACTTGCTGAGTCCAGGCGAGTCCTGTCAGCAGGACTCGGTAGGCAGGGTTTGAAAAGTGCAAAAATTACATGAAATTTAAAGTTAAAACTTGTTTTTTTTTTACTTATTGTGAATGCAAAATGATGTATGCCATGAAGGTTTGTATGGTTTTGGAGGTCTTAATTTGGGCTTGGTGGCGGGGGCTCCACCCCTCGACCCAGGGACCCTGCGAGGGGCATTGCCCCCAAATCCCCACAAGGGGCATTGCCTCTTGACCCCACTGGGGGTGTTGCCCCTAGACCCCTGCAAGGGGTGTTTCCCCTTGACCTCGCTGGGGGCGCTACCCCCAGACCCTTGCAAGGGGTGCTGCCCCTTGACCTCGTTGGGGGCACTGCCCCCAGACCCCTGCGAGGGGCGTTACCCCTCGACCCCACTAGTGGAACTGCCCCTCAACCCCATTAGGGCAATTGCCCTGAAACTTGAGATTATGGCTGCTGCATCATCCATGATCTATCTTAGACACATTCGTAGGAAGGATGTAGGCTCCTTAGAGCCATAGACTTCTAGTTATGGTTTTGAATCTTTTGATATTTCATATTTGTTTGGAACATTTGATGTCATGGATTTCATATTCCATGAGTATTGTATATGTTTGAGTCTTTGACTATATATCTAAGTGTGCTATTTCCTTTAGCAGCTCAACTACAATTTGTGTTTATACTTATATGATCGATGTATACTTGTGTTAGTGACGAGGACCTTGATTGGGTTGACCGGTAGATAGAGAGGCTGAGGCTATAGCCATGGCAAACGAGGATAGAGCATGAGCAAACGCATCCATAATTGATGTTGGTGAGGGTGGAATGGAGTCACAAGCAGAGACTATGGCTGTAGCTGCTACATCATCTAGGATCCACCTTAGATGCCTTCGTAGGAAGGATGAAGGCTCCTTTGAGCCATAGACTTGTAGTTATTGTTTTGATTTTTCATATTTGTTTGGAACATTTGATGTCATGGATTTCATATTCCATGAGTTTTGTATACATTTGGCTATATTTATATATCTAAGTGTGCTATTTCCTTTAGTAGCTTAGCTACAATTTGTGTACTTTATACTTATGTGATCGATGTATACTTGTCTATGTGATCAAATTTGCTTCTATATAATGATGTTATTGTGTCTTTAAGGTTAATAAAGGGTGCTTGAAACAAGTTTTAAATCTTTAAAAATCTCTAAATTTCTAGGGTTTTTTCATTTTGCCGAGTCTGTGCCAAGTCCCGAGTTGAGTCACCCTAGTTGAGTCTGAGTCTCATAACTATGGATAAAACATTGGTCCCTTTTTTAAAAACAACTTTTCTCTACATGCCAAGGGGGTCTTTAATAACTTAATAACGTAAGTCATAAAATCTCCTTTTGAAGACTTAGAAGAATAATATGCCAAAACATTAGAACTCATGAAACTACAACTGCCAAGAACTACCCAAACTGGAAACCCTACACCATAGTTGGAAAACTCGGACTCGCCGCGGACTCGGTAGCCCAAAAATATGACTCGGACTCGGGACTCGGCACGGACTCGGGAAAAGACTCGGCTAGGACTCGGCAAAAAAAAAAAACCGTAGTTTTACAAAAAAAAAGGAACAAATTAATGCATTTAGAGAACATAAGAGCCTAATTTGATTATCAAACACTCATAATTCAAATATTACAAGTCATATGATCATCAAACACTCAATAACTGAAATTTAATCATTCATAGTCATCAAATACTCATAGTTTCAATGTATAACATCATAAGATTATAAATGTTTACATATAATCTTGGCTTCTTTCAACCCCAATTCAATTTGCAGACCTTTATTTCACAAACTTGAGTGTTAAAATGAAAGAAAAAGTTAAAAAAAACATGGGTTTTTAACCCCTTTTAACTCCCACCTACACAGGAGAGTTCTGGGTTGGGACTCCCGAGTCCAACCTCAGGACTCTTTTAACCCCTTTGGACTCCCAGCCACATAGGAGAGTCCTGAGTTGGGACTCCCGAGTCTGACCTCAGGACTCTCCGAGTCCTGAGGTTGGACTCCCGAGTCCCAACCCAGGACTCTCCTGGACTCGACTCCCGAGTCCGTGGCGAGTCGACTCGGCTGGTCTATGGACTCCCGAGTCCGCGGCGAGTCCACCGAGTCTGCAAACTATGCCCTACACTATATTGCTGTGAAGAACAATTTCCCAAAATAGCACTTACTAAAAATAAATATTGCTAAAAATAATGTGTCCAAATGCCAAACTGGCCCAAACTGAGATACCCTGAAACTTACTAAAAATAGTAAGTGCTAAAAATAGTCATTGCTAAAAATAGCAATACTGCCCACCAATGATTAGAGAAAACCTAGAAAAACCCCTAAAGCTCTCTAGTGACATCAATATACTCCTTTGAATATGTAGACATAGATCTCGAAAGATAGCACCAACTACCAAATGAGGAAACCCCCAAAAAGGGGACATTACAGTCCTCCCTTCCCAAAGATTGCTTGTCCTCAAGCAATGCCATCACAACTCCAGGAAAGATAGACTCATCCACATTAAAACCAAGTAAGATTCCAGGGTCCCAAGTCAATCTTAGAACGAAACTACCATGCTAACGGTGAGCCACTTTGATAAAAATTGTGATAACATCGTGCCTCAACAACACTCTCCTCTCCTGGAAACTAGGAAGGTAATCATCATCAAATCCCAAGCTGAGACACCTATAAGGGCTGGAACCTAAACCATGAAACATCGCCTGTTGAAACATCGCTGTAAGGTCCATAACTGCAATCCCTGTACCTAACATGGTCCTGGGCGGTTGGAAGAAATATCTGCTCAACCCAAAACCATACTCCTCAATATACCTCTTCAAGGTGCTATGCAAAGTCATAACTGCAGTTGCAAATTGCCATGTAGCATCCTCTATAGGCAGATCTCTCCATCCTATCAAATGCCATCACCCTGCTTCTTAACCTGTGGCTGTATCTCCCATAGATAAAATGAAAAATGATATGCAAGTTAAGCTTCGGTGGTCAACAATTAGACAAAACTAGCCATACACGCTTGAACACAATTCGGCTCCATTCTCCAAATTTTGAAATTCTACTCCCTGCAATCTGCCTGTATAGCAACAAGTGATATTTAATATGATCTCTAAAGCACAACCACTTGTACCAAACCTTCCGTTGCTCCACTTTGATATAAACATCACTCAACCAAGGGTTGTGAAGCAACTCACCCAGATCCTTGTGAAGAGATGTACCAACCACACCAATACCTATGATGGTGTCAAGAGTACCTCTGCTGTGATAGGATGTTAGGACCTCATCATCCTGCAAGTTCTCAACACTGTAGTAGTGTTGTGACCTTTTCACACATTGCCCCATTGCAAATGGGGACCCTTCGTTTTTTTTGCTTTTTGGGTTTTGCCTTGGCGTCGCAACTGCTTATCACCAGTCTTTTTTGCAATGAGGAGTTTGAGTTTTGAACGATCACCCGAGTTAGTTGGAGAAATTGAGCCTAGATCACTGTGCAAACGTCGCCATCACGCTTAGAAGGCCTGGGAGACGAAGATTGACTGTCGTTTCGGTCAATTCCGACACCTCCTAGTTTTTAGGGTTTCTCACCCCGGGCCCCCTATTTTTTAGGACCTACTTTTTTGGCACTTTTGGGCAATTCTGGGATCCCTATTTTTTAGGGTCTATTTTTGGAAAATTTCTATTTTTAGAAAGTTTCTATATTTGGAAAGGGCTCGAGTTTCAAAAATCCACTCAGAAGTTCGAAAAGATCAACGAAACTCTCAAAAAATCGATTTGAAATTTTGGTAAAATTCTGGAAAATCATAGAAAAAGTTTAAAAATCTGGAAAATTTGCTTGAAAATGGTGAAAAATCTGGTGAAAATCACAGAAAATCTTTCGAAAATCACAAAAAATGGTTGAAAATCTAAAAAAATCAGTCTAGAAACAATGAAAAATCTGAGAAATTCATGGAGATCTGAACATTCATGGCGAGGTAATGACTGAGAATTCATGGAGAAGACTGAAATTTGTGAGAAATTCGCCTAAGTCTGGAGTTTTCTCAGCTTGGAGAATGGAGGAATTAACATCAGAAATCTTCAGCCAGACAATAGCAATGGCAATAATGAAGGGCAAATCCGCCATAGAATGGCCAAACATGGAGTCAAGCCACAGATCAAAGTTCGCCTTCCAATGGCTATCCAAAGGCTGAAGTCCGCCCTTGTGTGGCAAGGTAAAAATTGGCAATGGCCAGACATCTAAGCAAGTCCGCCCTCAACAAAAGCTTCAATGGCCAGATGAAAGCTAAAGTCCGCCTTGAGCTAGGAAGGCAATGGCAACAAATTTAAGGAAGTCCGCCTTGGAAAAGATGGAATGGCTTGAATGGAGCTGAAGTCCGCCCCTTGTCTAAACATTGAATGGCAAGCCACATGAGTAAGTCCGCCCTTGTATGGAAAAAAGTAAAGGCAAGTCCGCCTTGGTCAAAGGTTAGGTGGCGAGTAAAAGGAGAAAGCCCGCCCTTGGACAAAACACTAGATGGCTAGACAAGTGGTGAAGTCCGCCCATTAAATGGCAAGGAAACTAGCAAAGTCCGCCATGTTTAAGTGTCCAATGGTTAGCCAAAAGCCAAAGTCCGCCTTAGCCAAGAGATTAGATGGAAACAAAATGAGGAAAGTCCGCCTTAGCAAGAAGGAAGTGGCTTGAAGATAGGCAAAGTCCGCCCTATCAATGGCAAGAAAAGTCCAAAAGTCCGCCCCTTTGAGCAAAAGATAAAATGGCTAAGGCATAGCCAAGGAAAAGCATTAAGTGGAATGAAATTTAGTGAAGTCCGCTTTAAAGTGGCTAAGAAATTGATGAAGTCCACCCTGGATAAAGTGTTGAATGGCAAGCTAAAAAGGAAAGTCCGCCTTGAGCATAAGACAATGGCTTGAGAAGTGATCAAGTCCGCCCAAAAGGTGGCAAAGAAATGAGGCAAGTCTGCCATGCTTAGAAGAGATAGAAATAATTTTTCTAAGTCAAACATTTTGCCAAACGACTTAGGAAGATGTGAAGAAAATTTCGCCTGTGACTTAGGATGGCAAGAAAATATGGCCAATGAAAGAGGGTAATGGCAAAGTAAAAGCGGACGAAGCAAGATTTATGGCCAAATAAAGTTGGACCTGGCTAGATAAATTTTGGAAAAAAGCAAGAAAATTTTGCCAGAGACTTTGGACGATTAAAATTTATGGCAAAGTAAAAGCGGATGAAGCAAGATTTATGGCCAAATAAAATTGGACGTGGCGAAATAAATTTTGGAAAAAAGAAAGAAGTTCATGGCCAAATAAATTGGACGGAAAGAAAATTAAAAGTTTGAAAATGAAATTTATAAATTTTTTTTCAAAGCTTATCTTGAAAAGTTATCTTTAGGAGAGAGAAAATCTAAAATAAATTTATTTTGTTTCTTGCAGGCGGATGGCTACACAAGGCGAAGGAGAAAATGGCAAAGAAAGTGTAACGTCCGACTGGAAGGGAGATGAAAGAAAACTTGGACGTCCGCTCTTGCACATTGCAAGACCAACAGGAAGTCCGTCAAGAATTTGGCATCATGAAGACAACGGCGGGCACATCGTCAAGTACATCCAACTTATGCAAGCCAAATTCAAAATTGAAGACAAACCCACCGGCGAAGTTTATTTGAGCACAAAATGGCCAAAATCTTGAAGGTATTACAAAGTAGCCAAAATTTGGCTAAGTATGGGAAATTCTCTACAGAAAAGGTTCCAATTTTCCTTCAGTGCGGCGAAAGCACAAGGGAGTTCCTCTCCAAATTTAAGGTACTTGAAGGAATTCCAAAGCAATCCAAGTCTAAACAGGTGCTCCAAGGCGAGGTGAGAAGAAGCCAAAGTAATCCAAGATCAAAGCACAAAGGATAAAGTCATCGGCAAGAAAAATATTCTAAGGCAAGAACAACAAAGCGACCAAGGAAGACATCTAGCACGTTGAGGTGGCGCCTCGTCATCTTCCGACCAATCAAATCATTCCAAATCAACATGCAACAACTTTCTATTTTATCTGTTGGTTCATATTTAGCAAAAAGGACAAGTGTCCTCAAGTGCAATTTTCTCATTGGTCGAAGGGTAGCAAACCCTAATTAGGGTTTTATTTGTAATCTTGGCCGTTGATCCTGAATTAATCTTGGCCATTGAATTGTAATTGGGGAGCCTATAAATTGAGCTCGCCCCCTCATTTGTAAAGCATGGGAGCATGTTGCAAAACATGTTGAGATAAGTAACTGTTGTAAGATTGCCAAAGTAATAAGTAATGCATGCATTGTTCTGATGGTGATTGCTTCTCTTATTTTGGAGTTGGCATGGTTCTTATCCCTCATCATAGTTTAGATTTCTTTTCATGTATGTTAGATGAATGCAAGATTTGATAAGTATTGATTCGTGGTGAAACTTTTGCTCATACTTTCTTTGAATGGATGATTTTCATTCAATGCGTAAAGTTAGCCTGAGCTTATTTTGTGGATACTTAACTTTTGTCTGGATAAATATTGTTCGATTCGATGGTAGTTATTCATGACATGAAAATCTTAAGCACATTCCCTTGAAGATTGCACCCCCTTTGTGAGTTGTCGTTGAACGTGGCGAAGCAAAGCGTGGTTATTTGTCTCACCGAGGCAATACCGTCTCTTGGATTCTTAGGAGTAGATTAGTGCTTCTGAACCCTTCTCCTTTTTTTAGTTTCTTTGATCCAACCGGAATAATAGAGCTTCATTGTCTAAACCTTCATTGTGAATTGAACAAGCCTAGCGTAAGTCCCTTTGTGTTACCAGCATAATCACATCAAACCACAGAGCTCATCCGCATTCATCTTAAACATTGGAATTGCCGTATGATCTTACTTGCAATCTTAGCATACGAGGTAGTTTTTCAAGAGGGGATAGAGCGTCTTTGGACTCTTTATTCTAGAATGTTTGTTGTGTCATAAAACACGCATCAACAAGTAGCAGACCCAAACACTCCAGTTTGTTCAAACAACTGCAAACATCGATATAATCTGGAAATTCCATGATCAACAAAGTAGAACAGCCATCATCCAACAATATGTGAGCTAGAAACCAATGGATTAGGGCTGGAAATTTCCTGCTCTCATGCTCATCTCTGTGCCTTGGACTATAGTCCAATTGAAACCCAACATCTACAAGCACATGCCACTCAAAATCAAATACCTTCATGACATCAACTTCACATCCCTCAAGTCTTGAAATTAGGATAGCCTTATGTTCCTTCAAAGAATCATCATCATGATGGTGTGGTGTCAAAACACAAGTAGACTCAATGAGCTCTCCATCGATGGTTAGACTCCCTACCAAATCTGAATCACAATTGTTTCCTTCTACACACGCATATATATCATTATGTGTTGATCCACAATGTGTATGCATAACTGCCTCCCCCTTGATCATGACTCGAACCTTCAGTGGGCTCTCCAAATGGTGTGACTCATGTTCCTTAGGAGGAAGATTATTTGAACAAAATGAATTTTCTAAATCATACCTCTCATCAAACCCATGCAAAGCTGATTGCTCCTTGTGTTCTACTATGATAAGAGGTTCATCCCTCACATGCTCAACCTCCTTAGCTTCTTCCCTTGGAAGAAATAGGGGTCGAAGAAATTTCTTTCTTTTCTGCCTCCTATGATCTATATGATTGCATTGCTCCTCAACCCTTTGTAGGTGCTGTTTTGCTTGGGTAGCCAGCAATTTGGTTTCTCTAGCTCTCCTTAGCCACTCATCACACATGCTTCGAGTGCCCTTTACATCCTCTATGCCATGATGCACAAAATTAGACTATGTGTGGTTTGGATCCACAACCATTACCTCATGCTTAACCACCAACTCTTGAGTGTCAACAAGGTAAGGTCTCTTACCACTATCATCGTCATGTGAGATGGCTGCCACCTCAAGATTATGTAAAGGTAAAGGACTACTGTTTCAAATCAGAGAATCAGAATTTGCCTCATACCCTTTTGTAGTGCTTTTTAAGGCCTCATGCATTCCTTCCTTCATTGTTGGATGTTCATCATCAAGTGCTGATCCAAGAAGTGTGTCAAGTTGAATACCAATTGTATTACTTGTTATCCCATGGCTGCAAGCTATATCTTCATGTGGGCATTTCTCCTTTAATCTCAAGACTTCACATTCTTGATGTGCTACTCAATCCCTGTCAAAACATTGAATCATCTTGGTATGATGAGTGCTCAAATCTTCATGCAATGCCTCATCCTCATGAAGTTCATCCAAATCTTTGCCCATTCTAACCTCCATAATCTTTGTGTTGGATTGTTGATCTTTGGATGTGGCTGCCATAGATGACTGAATTTCTGATTCGGCTGATGGACAATGTGTCAAACTCAACTCTAAAGAAAGTTCGTCAACCTGATCTTTTGATTCTTGAAGGGCCAATTGACTACTCTTCAAGGAATCCCTAGTACCCTTAAGCTTGAAGGTAAGCTTATCAACTTCTTCTTCCTTTCCTCTCAATGCATCAAAATATATTTCAACAAGCTTGAAGAGATGATCTCTATCTGGAAGTAGGTGTAAACAATTTGATTTCGTTGCTATCAAAGCTTCTGAGCCCCTACAAATCTGTAAGAGAAAGTTCTCCTTCAGTGCCTTTTTGTCTCCTCTCAAGTGGTGCCTTCCAAAAATGATCTTCAATTATCCTTTGAGTGTTATCAAAATGAGTTAAGGCTGCAACAATCATATCTTCATTGAACTTCAATTGGCTCTCCAAATAATGGCTCATTGGGCCTATGATTAAGATCATCTTCATACACTGAATTTTTTGATTTGTCTTCATAATCGACCACCTCCAAATTAGCTTCCTCTATCAAAGGGCCACCATCAAGGTAATCATGATCTTCCTCAATGGCTGATATAGAAATGAACAACTATGACCTCCTTAACCACCAAGTGATCCTCTATATCTTGCAATGTCAAGTTAGTCTTATCCAAACCTCTTTGTTCACCACATATTGAAATTTCTGTATTGCCATCATATGTATGAGCAACATCCATCTCAAAGACACCCAAACCACAATTTGATTCCTTGCCAAGATGAGGTAAGGGTGATGAAGCAATGCTAGACTCAATTAGAGGAATATCAAATGAACTCCTACCTTCTTGTAGCTGATCTAACATGGTTGGTTTGACAATCTCCATGGTGGTATTTTCTTCCATCTTCATGTGCTCTTCATTTGTAGCTTCAATAGGCAACTCTCCTTCACCAACTTGATGAAAATGCTCAACATTAGGATGAGGATCAAACTCAACAAGTTCACTAAGCCTTTGCTTATAATCAGCTCTATGCATTAATGAATCAGATTTGTGTTCAAAATCATCATCAAGCTTTCCAAAACTAGCTTCTTCAATAGCATTCCCATGGCTTACATTGTGCTCTGAGATTTGAACATCATCAGGGTCAAAAGGAAATTCATCCCATGTAGGATCCTCATTATACTTAGGTGCCAACACACCCAGATCCCAAGTGCTAAAAGGCTGATTGCTCTGTTAAGGAAAAATGTGATCACTGTACTCTTCATGAATGATTTCCTCTGTGAATAGATCACTCTCCAACTCCCTAGTACTGGCATCATTATAGTCATGCCCTTCCATAGGCTTGTATTGAGGTTCAAACCAAACACCACTTGTTTCATCATCACTGAAATTAAATATAGGACCATCATCATCAGCTGATTTGAAGACATCATCATAATTGCCATCAACATGCTCTTCTTCTGAAAGTACTTCATTGAACTCATCATAAACATCAGCTCTACTAGAATCATCTAAGAAGTCATTAGTCTTTGAATCATCACTGGATGAATTCGAATTAAGATTCAAGGCTGTTGTTGTGTCTTTTTTGTCAAACAAATCCTCATCATCGCAAGTTACATGCACGTCCAAGAGGTTGTTTTGGGGCTCTTTCACACATTCCTCATATAACAAGGCATCTTCTCCATCCAAATGTTTAGGTTTTGCAACAATCCTTGAATATGTCTTTTTAATGTCAGGGTCCATTAGCATGACCAGTTCCTACATCAACTGAAATATAGATTTATCTGTAGTCATCTTTTAACTTTGCTTCTAACAACTGTCAAAGATAGGCACGGAAATAGACATGCAGGTGCTGGTCACCAACATGCAAAATAGATGTGAACCACTAAAACTGATAAACACTACTAAAATTCTGACATGCAACTAAAGAACTGTAGCAAAGTTAGAGCTCCAACAGGTTGGTAGGAAAACCAGCTCTGATACCACTATAATTGTTGATGTTATTAGCAGCGTCGGGCTGCTTCTTCTAGGTCCGCGCAAATGAAGACAATTCAAATGCTAGCCTAACGGCTATTTGAATTGTGATTATATTCGATACCTTGCTCTTGGCCAACTTGAGATGAATTGAAGAGACACATCATTTGCTAATATTAATTAATATTTATTTATGAGGCTCATTATGAAGTGGTGCGATTTTCTAGAGGAGCCGACCTCTTGTGTAGAGGTGCGATTATTTGCTAAAGGCCGACTTGTGTTTATTGTAGAGTCATGTCCATCCATTCCATATTGTATTTATACTCCTTCATTGTATCTCTCTTGGTATTCATTCATTCATAGTTCGTCCTTCTTCACAAGTGCGAGTTCTTCTCAAGGCAGATCGACATTATTGGTGGCCGAGTTTTCATCAGCAATTTGTCTCTTTGTATTGTTGTGCTGCATCACTATTTGGTGCATGTATTTGGGCCTGCATATCGGCCTCTTGTAAGGAGATCATTATTGTGATTGATTCAATATATAAGTGATATATTGTTGTTGGGTTTTTCTCCCTCAAGAGGAGGGTTTTCCCAGGGTATCTGCTGTGTTATTGTGTCTGATTTTGAATTAATTTCTGTGCATTAAATCTGATCTTAAAACTAACATGGTATCAGAGCGGGTTTGAAGAAGATCGTGATCGGATTTGTTATTGCAGCGATACTATCTATTCTCTTTTTCATATCTTTGTTTATCTCTATTTTAGTCAAGATGGTGAACGGTCTTAAAATTGAGGATAGACTCGAGGGAGCATCCAACTACACATCATGGAGGTTCAGAATCATGCTCACCTTGGAAGAGAATGACTTGGCTGAGTTTGTGGAGACCAAAGTTCCCGAACCAGAGGAGGAAGAAGAGAAGTTGCAATGGAGGAAGAAAGACACCAAGGCAAAAAATATGTTGGTTGATTCCGTTAAAGATCATATTGTTCCGATTGTCTCCAAGTTGAAGACGGCAAGGGACATGTTCAAAACATTGGAGGAGATGTATGAAATCAACAACACCAGCCGAGCACTTGCACTGAAGCAACAACTACACCATGTGAAGATGGTGAAAGGAGAAACAGTGATTGCCTATTTCATGAGGATTTCGGAATTGAGAGATCAACTCTCTACAATTGGTCATATGATTGATGATAAGGACTTGACCATGCTTGCTCTCAATGGTCTTCCTTTATCATGGGAGTCCTACATTCAAGGAATCAGTGCAAGATCCAAACTTCCTAAGTTTGATCGTTTGAGGGCCGACTGCATTCAAGAGGAGTCAAGGTTGATGGCTAGAGGCGTTGGTCAAAGTTGAACTAATGAAGATATTCATGTTTTCGCCTCTCACTCTTCAAAGAAGAAAGGAAAAGATGGGAAGAAAGGATTCTTCAAGAGGAATCGAGATAAAGGAAATGATGGTGCTCCCGCATTCAAGAAGAAGAGAGACTTATCCAAAGTCCAATGCTTTAGATGTGACAAGTATGGTCACTTTGCCAAGCATTGTCCATCCAGGCCTAAGCAACAGGCCACCATTGCAGATGTTGATGATGCCTCTCCTTAGAAGGACTCTTGTGAATACTTGTTCTATTTGGCATTGTCAAGCAATGTACCTATGTATTGAACTGGACTATTTTTTTTTTGTTTTTTCAAATGCAATTACAATCAACACGCACCTGTTAAGGTTAGCTCTAAAACCAAAATGTTGCGTAAGCAACTCTAACCAAGAATGTACACCAGGATCCCGATGTGGGCAAGGTGTGAGCATGTGGTCAGAGGATCTAATGCAGATGCAAACTGAAAGGGAACTCTAACCAAGAATGCGTCTAGGACAGACGAGCATATGGTCAGAGGATCTAGATGCAAGATGAGCTGAAGTAACCCTAACCAAGGATGGCGCCGAGTGATGGCGAGCATATGGTCAGAGGGTCCCTACAACTACTAACTGAAAGTAAATAGGCGGCAAGCCAGCCTCTTCCACTTATGCAGCGGGAAGTACAATAAAGTAAATAAAAGATAGAGAGGAGAATTGCTGATAGTACTACTAATCAGCTTACAATATGTTAGAATGCTTGCCAAAGCCCAGTAATTCAAGTTCTTCAATGCTGCAATAACATATAAGACTTCCTCAATGCTTAACAAACCTCTCTAAACTCAGACTCCTCACAAATCTGCATTTATATATGACTGATATAACAGACCAGCAACTGAAATGAAGCAATCAGCAACTCTAGAATCCACCAAAATACTCACAACTCACTCAATACTTGCCGGAATGACATGAGACTTGATGCAAACGAATGCTAGGATGATGACAATGAGACCTAGACTGAGAATCGACCAACAAAATGCAATATTATTTTTGTGCACACTTTCCAAGACAGCCCAAAATGGTACGGCCAAGGAGGGGCGATTTTTAATGTAAAATTCTAGACACCTCTAAAAAATCTGGAAACTCCCAAGAAGGGTCGCCCCAAGCTGGAAAACACAAAGGAAAAACACCCAGAATGATAGTATTTTTATTTCAAGAGATATGAGCAATTCTTACAATCAGCTGTGATATTCAGCAACTCCAAAACATGACTAAATGCAATGAAACTGAACTAATATGCTAGGAATTCAAATGCAATGCTGAAAACGAACTTAATACAATCTACCTCTCAACTAGTTGCTATCTTTCAAGCAAGAAGATGAGCCAAGCTAGGAGGTGTGCTTTCCTCGAAGCAATCTGTCACCATTTCGGCAGCATAATTTTACTGAAAATATGAGATAATCAACTGAAGAGAAGAGGCCTCCTTTTATAAGCTTGAAGAGAATCTCCAGAAGTCTCTAGAAGGTGCGCCAAAAACAAAAGTCAAGGCAATTCAAATTTAAGTTGACTCTTTTCCCTCCAAGGTGGCGTCCATTTTCAAAGAAGCAATAATATTCACTTTTTTCATTAAAATAGTCTTCCCTTCAAGTTGGCGTCCAACTCTCCTTATGCATTTTTGAACCTTTGATTTATTTAATCCTTTCAGATGAGGCATTCACCCATAAAGTCCCCTTTTTAAAACAACATAAAGTTATAATGCTAGGCCAAGGGGGTTATAATATTAAATATAACATTATAATATGAAAATAACTTATCTCTCCATAAAAATGCCCCAAAAATCCAGAAACATCAATACCAACTGAATCGCCTAAAGGAGAGGACCAACTGAACTGAAACCAACCCGTCCACTGCCAGAAATAGAATTTACTAAAAACAGTAAATTTATGAAGTTGCTCAGAACACCAAACGACCTACACCACTGCGAAGCTCTCTGAAAACCCAAAAAGAATCTGCAAACCAAATTCCAAACTTCAAGTAACCACCTCCTCAAAAATAGGAAACCCTAATTTCACCCTTCGAGTAGCCTACGGGTCACCGGAATAGGCCAACGGTCAACTGAAGCGATCACATTTGAGAAGGGGACATTACAACCTACAGACACCAACACTTGGCTGATCGACAGTGGTGCTTCTCGACACATCACTGGTTTTAAGGAGCATTTATCAAGCTTGGTGGAGAGAAATTCTACTGAACAAGTCATTATTGGAGATGATGCTAGCTACTCCATGAAAGGGATTGGGACCTCTACTCTCCATTTGGATTCCGGCATTACACTACAGTTATGTGATGTCCTTTATGTTCTAGGAATCAAGTGTAATCTTATCTCCATTTCAGCTTTAGAAGATAAAGGATATCAGGTTGCCTTCTCCAAAGGCAAAGTACTTGTGTGGACGAAGAACTCCAACTTCAAGACTGCTCAAGAAATTGGTGTTAGACATGAGAGCCTCTATAGGCTATGCACTCGTCCACTTCAGGCATTAGTTCATGATTCTTCAAGCTTGTGTGATCTTTGGCATCGAAGATTGGCTCATCTTCACTTCTAGGCTCTACCTATCATGGAGAAGATGGTCTCAGGGCTTCTGAATTTCAACCAAGAGCATGAAGGTATTTGTAGAGGCTGCGCTATGGGTAAGAATACTAAAGTTCCATTTCATAGTAGAGAAACTAGATCTAAATGTATTCTAGATCTCATTCATTCTGATTTATGTGGTCCAATGTCTATTCCTTTTTCGAGTGGCTTCTTGTATTACATTCTTTTTGTTGATGACTGCTCTTGAAAGACTTGGATTTATTTTTTGAAAACTAAAGAGTCTGAGGAAGTGTTAGAAAGGTTCAAGGAGTTCAAAGCTTAGGTAGAGAACCTTTCCGGGAAAAGAATCAAAGTCCTAAGGTCTGATAATGGAGGAGAATACACTTCTGGTAGCTTTCGGAATTTCTGTGTTGAAGCGGGGATTAAGAGGGAGTTCTGTGTTCCCCATAATCGTCAACAGAGCGGTGTTGTAGAGAGAAAGAATAGATCGATCATGGAAGCAGCAAAAGCCATGATCCATGACCAGGATCTGCAAACCTTCCTTTGGGCAGAAGCTTCTAGGACTGCAGTCTATGTTCAGAATAGAAGTCCTTACAGAATTTTGGAAAGCATGACTCCTGAAGAAGCCTTTACTAGAAAGAAGCTAGAAGTGAGTCATTTGAGGATCTTTGGATGTCCAGTTTATGTTCATATTCCAAAGGAAAAGAGAACAAAGTTGGAGCCTTCTGGCAAGAAGGGAATATTTGTGGGTTACAGTGAGACATCAATAGCCTACAGGATATACATTCCAGGTCAGAAGTTGATCGAGATCAATAGGGATGTCACATTTGAGGAAGATGTTGCATTTAGGAGATCCAAGGGTTTTCATATGGAGATTGATAATGAAGAGTCTTGTTGATGTGATTTTTGTGACCGCACCAACATAGAACGAAGTTGCCAACGGCTACTCCATTCTCTCTTGATCAAAGTATTTCGCATGCTAAGATTGCGAGAGAGATTGTACGTTCAACTCCAAGGTTCCTTCAATGCAATGGAATACACTCAGTTGGCTCGTTGTGATTTGCTGTTTTCACGAGGGGACTTACACAATTGTTCAGATGAAGCAGCTGATAGCAGATTAATGATAAAAGGGGATTTTCGTGCTATACGGATGATTTAGCAATGAGGTACAAATTTCTTAAAACTAACCAGAAATGTACTGAATTGAAATGAGTGCAGGGTTTAGAAAGATCTAAGTTCTATCCTAAAGGCGGAATGTGGGATCAACTTCAGCAGGCTTCAACCAGACTTTGCTTCGCCTTGCGTGGGACAACTTTCAACAAAGTCGGTGCAATCTTCAAGGGAGCAGCGAAAGGTATTCAAATTACAACTCAACATGCAAATACCATCAAGACAACGCATACAAACACATGAATCACAATCGAAGTTAAGTTTGAAAAGTATTCCAGTTGACCACACAAGGCAAACTTTCCGTCAACAAGCTGCTAGTGGTATGGATTAAATGAAGCTGCCTTGATCAAATGCCACAATCCACAACTAACATCTACTTGCATGAAAATGAAAATTACTCTAATCAAAGCTACTTGAAGTAGAAGGGCGAAGAAATCTTGCTAGCTGCTCATAACAAAAGACGAAATCATCATTAATGAAACTCTTTTTATTATTATAGTTTTCACAACAACTTCTTACAAAGTTTTCAAGGGAAAACTTTCCCTCTCCTTCAAACTATGCTATGCTAACAAACTATGCTAAGCTATCACAACTATCAGTCTCTCTGCTCTATTCTCTGATCTAATCTCTAATCTAATGATTTACAAATGAGGGGGGATGCCCTTTTTATAGTTGGCCTAGTCCAATGGACGACTCAAATTACAATCGACTGGATGGCCCAAATTGTGCCACCTCAGCCCTAAACAAGATTCACCCTAAAAATCGCCACCAAGAGGACTGGGGTAATAAATGTACAGTGGATCCTCCACTCACTCTCAAAATAGCATAGGCAATTAATGCCCACCATCATCTTCGAAAAGATCATCATCTAGAAGGGCATTTCCACTTTCTTTCTCCTTGGTTGCAAAGTCAATGAACCTGGACAACACAACTTCAACTTCCTGAATTGAAATAGGCAGGATACGATCAAGCTGAAACTCAAGTACTGTTACCATTTTCCCATGTCGAGTGCAAGACTTCCTCCAAGCAGTCAAGGCATCCTGGGTATTCTGAATCAGGTTGGAGAAAGTCGAAGTGTTCTCAAAGTCATCCTGCACAAAAGTCTTCACCTCTGAAAAGAAAGGCGTCAATCCACTCCTCAAACCATCAACAGTCACCTCCTCGAAAGTCAATCTCCTAGCAAAGATAGCCTCGAGCGTGTTCAGGACTCCATCTATGATATTCCTCATGGCCTTTTTGACTCTGGTCGAATCTCCCTGTGCTGCATCAAAGAATCCTCGGTTTGTGACAACTGAAGAATACCAGCTGGTGAAATCATACCTAGCACCTTCCTGAATCATGCCTCCCTCAACCAAAGTTCGTAAGGGAGTATGCATCAAAGCCTCTAGACGCTGAACAACCCTATTTTGATAGATATGAGCATCGCCCCAAGCTTGATCAACTGCATCCATCCGTGCCATAATGCTGGAAGCCTGTTGATAAGCATGAGCAAGATCCTCCATAAATTTTTCTGTCTCAACACGAACACCAACAACCCACTTATCCGCCTCTTGTGCCATCTTTCTCAAATCTTCCAAGCCACTAACTGATTCTCTAGGAAACTCGGCTGGAAGCTCAATCACCGGATTCTCTTGCCCATAAGGACGAGACAAATGCTGTACGTAACTGATCAAAGTCTTGTGATCCTTCTTCAATTTCTTATATTTGCCCTCAGTCTGGAGCAATCTGTCCTTGAGTGCCTGGTAGGAGTTATCACACTCCTCAATTATTTGTGCTCCCGTGGGGCGACCTAACTCCATGGTGGTGATCACATAATTTTTTGGAATGGCCTCATCTCGATCACACTCAATCCTTGGCACAGCCACATGAAGGGTGCGAGAGCCATCCTCATCTGTTGAAATCTTTGAAAATTTCCTAGCTCTCTTCTTTGTTGGAGGCGCGTTGATCCTACTTAGGAATTCCTCCATCTCAACTACTGGATCAGCCTCTTCACTAGGGCTCCTCCTCATTCTATCTCTAAGCCAATCCGGTACCACCTGCTGTAAATCTGAAATAATAAGTGGCTGCTCATTCCTTGCTTCCTCTTCATAGACTTCTTCTCTAACTTCATCTTGGCGAGGCTCACCAACTTCCACGGGCTGAGTATCTCCTGAACCCTGGGCCTCTTGTCCTGTAATCGTGTCATCCTCCAATGCCACCTCAATCTCCTGCTGGAAGTGTGTAGCTGTGGCCGTTTCTTCATCTTCTTCTTGCTGGTTATCTCTGATAGGCGCGTTGACACTCTGGCCAATAGACTCCCTTCGAGGTGGTTGATTTGCCTCATGTAGTTCTTGTTCCTTATTTCTCTGATCAACAAACAATGAAATCTCTTGTATACTTGGAGAACGTGTCTCCAATGGTGTAGGTAATGCCACCTCGACTCTCAGAGGCTTTGGCTGGATTGGCTCTTTCCTTCGTGACTCTGGAGCTCAAGCAACCTGCTTCCTCCTTTTAACAATCGGCGACCTATGATCTCCCATCAAGTTGTAAGTAAGAGGGATGGACTTGTTCTTCAGCCTATTCACATGCCTCTCAACCCATCCTCTGGTGAATGTTAGGACTGGTATGCCAAGTGTATCCAAATTTGCAATCTCCGGCTCCGACCAATCTGGAAGCGGGAGTGGTGTATTCCTTACTGTCTCATAATCTGGATGAATAACATTCATATCCTCGTCTACCTGGTCCGACACTGGAATAATCTCGCACTCCTTGACATGCCCAAAGGTAATCTTGAAAACATCCTTTTTCTTACCTCAGCTTCATCCAATGCACTAGCCCAGTAATCTTCAATATTTTCCTTATGCCTGAACTCCTTTGATAGTATCCATTTGATATTCTTGTGAGGATCACAATACTGCTTGCTAGTGTGGTAAGAAAGATGCAAAAACTGAAGCTCATTTTTAGCTTCCTTGGCTGCTTGCAGTGAAGGACACACTTCATCTGAATTTCCCATGATAATCGGGAAGTCAAGTCCTCCCTTCTTTTTCTTCTGAATCTTATCGTAGGCAATGAGTTGCCTAGATATTTCTAACATCAACATTATGTTTGTGGGGTATTTGGGCAATCTATACGGATATGAAGAGAACCCTTGTAGCCTAATATAAGTAAATTTTGGAAATTGGATGAACCAACATCCGTACCTTTCTATCAATTCTTGAGCCTCCTTGGAGATCCTGTGATGAGTTCTTTGCTGAAGTGATCTCGTTATGTGCATGGTGAAGGCGTCATTGACTCTCTTGTAATGAGATGTGCTCGTCAAGTGCAGCTGCGGACAAGCCTCATGAATCTTGAACTATTGAGAGCCACACCCAATAGGCTCCTTGTATGATATTCCTCTATATTTCGTCATACGAGCCAACATGTAAATGATGTATGAGCCCATATAGAATGTCTTCGTTCTCCTCACACTCTGGAGCTCCTCGTGCAAATTATCACTAATCATCACCGCCCAATTAATAAACTCCTTGCCTTCCAGCACAAGATTGATGTAATAAAACACCCAAGGTTCAAAGATGAATGCCTGGGGGCATCCTCCAACTCTGTTGAGCATCATGATCAAATCACAATATTCCTGCTTCAAATCATTTGAGACTATCTTCTTTGGCAACTTCGTGCGAGTGGGCTTGGGCTTGTTCATCCAACGAGAGTTAATCATATTAGCACATCTTTCAAATGTTGAAGCATACACACGTTCAACACGTTCTCTCGTTTTCTAGATCATCTTCTCATGTGAAAGAATTCCAAATGCTTCGCCAATGGCTGCAGGCGTGAGGTTGGCAAACAATCTGCCATTAGGTGAGACAATAGACCTGTGCTCAGGGTTGTAGCAGTTAGCACACTCCATGATCAACTTTGGACATTGAATTGCTGGTGGAAAACCAACAGCTGCATAGAGTCCACTCCTGACAATATTATGTGAAGTGATTGATGGACGATGGCCAACTCCCATTATTCGACTTTTGAAAGCTTCCATGTTGAAAGAGCCCAAGTTCGTGTCAGCCAACTTGCCCAGCCTTGAAGAGAACTTTGACTCCGACAGGAAAGACTTGCTCAACTTCTTGATCATAGCTTGTCTGGACGCATTTGCCTTGCTGGATTCAACATTGTTTTCCGTGCCAGTTGTTCTTACTTCAGCCACTTTGCAAAAAAAAAAGATAGTCATCAGTAATTTAACTTAGAAAAATAAAATCACATTGGGGCTGCCAGCAGACTTTTGAAAATTAGAAGCTATAGCACTAAATTTCAACTTCAAACCTAAACTCCTCCTGCAGCAACTTCAAACTTTAAACACTTAGAAAATTTTCCTGCAGCAATACAACTTCAACACTTAGAAAAATTCGACCCAAGCCTGCTTTAGTACTTCTCAGCTTCAAATTTATTTCACACTTAGAGCTCAACTTCAGCTTCAACACTCTCGCAACTAGAGCCCAAGTTCGAACTTCTTCACCAAGTTTTAGTTTGCACTGCAATCTTCACTTCAGAGCTCAAGTCGCACTTGCTAGCTGATGGAGAAAATGAAACAACTTCACAGTTCATATAGCCAAGTCGAATTCTAAAAGAAGCCTATTTTAGCCAGTTCATTAAATTTCCACTACTTCACTGCAGGAATTCGAATTTTCCTCCTTAGGCAGCCGCAACATTTGGCGTCTGGCATCTAGAATATTTGACCTTCTAGAATTTCAAAAGATTCAACTTCAATGGTCAAGGCGTATTTTACTTTAGCATTTTAAAATCATCTTTTGAAAATATTAACTTCAAGTGCATCCTCTTTAAGAAATTTATTTCACTAGCTGAGGTACTGACATTTTGATTTCACCCATCTTTGATTTGAGAAGATTATTCTCATGAAGAATTTGATCAAAATCATCTAGGCAACCAATTTCAAATTCATCAGTTAAGGCATTTTATCTTCAACAAGATCTTTTATTCCTTGCCTTAGAATTTTTTTAAATATTTACTTAGCAAACTTCATTACTCAGGCGCCCATCAAAAATCTTCATCTCAAAATCTTTGGCGAGGTGTAGAAAATTTTAAAATCACTTCCCTGTTGAATATGCCCAGTACCCAGAAGAAAATTTCCTTCAGAAAGCATCAAAATCATGGGTCTATAAACAAAGGGTTACTTTTAATTTTTTGATTTTGACCTTAGAAAAATATTTTCTTCAAAATTTATCTTCATTCATCACCTCTGGGCGTATTTTTCTTGCTTGGCATTGACAATTTTTTTGCTCAACTTCGTGAAGCTGGCACCTTCTGACTCTTTCTTGCCAATTTTATCCATGCCTTAGCAAATTTCATCACCTCTTCAAGCTTAGGCGTATATTCCTCTAGGGAAGGTGGAATTTAAATATTTAGAAAAAAATATTTCATCATCTCCAGCATGGGAGCATATAGGGGGTCTAGAAGGAATTTTGAATTTTGCCTTAGACAAATTTGTTCACCACTATCTCTCTTCCATTTGGGCGCATTTTGCATGTCAAGGAGGAATTAACACTTAGCACATGTCTTAACTTCATCTTGGACTTGGGCGCATTTGACATGTCAAGGTGGAATTTTCTAACACTTAACAATTTTCTTCTTCACACCTCTAGAGATTGGCGCATTTCACTAGGAGCGCAGGAATTTCCAACGACTTAGAAACTTTTTCTCCATCCACCTTCACCTTGGGCGCATATTGGGGGTGGTGAAGGAATTTTTGATACTTAGAACATTTCCAACGTCCTTCATAGCCTAGCAAGTTGGGCGCATTCAAGGGGTCAAGGAGGAATTTCTAACACTTGTTACATTTTTCAAAGAGCTAACACCTTCAACATGTTTTGGCGCATTTGGAGGGTCAAGGAGGAAGTTTCCAACGCCTCTTAACTTGTCTTAGCTTCACCCCTATCATGGGCGCATTTAGGGGGTCCTGCAGGAACTTCCTAACACTTAACAACTTTTCTTCCAAGCCAGCCAACTTGGGCACATTTGGGGTGTGGAACAGGAAGTTTCATTCCTTAAACATTTTCCATGACCTTGAGATGAGGGCGCATTTCATGGGTCAAACAGGAACTTAACTCATTTTCCTCACCTTCCTTCATGACAGGGGGCATTTAGGGGGCTGAGCAGGAATTTTAATGCCTTAGAAAATTTTTCATAGCTTCTTCTCCTTGAGGGTGCATTTGAGGGGGTGAGCAGGAATTTCAACACTTGAAACTTTTTCCATCTTTCTACCAGTCTCACCTTGGGCGCATTTTGACTAGGCAACATGAATTTGTTCAGACTTAGACATTTTTCAGCTTGCTCGCCCTTATTTACTATATTTAGTAAGCCCTCTGATTTTCATACCCCTGAAGCTTGGATTGATTTGGAATTCGCGCCACAGGATCTTCATGACCTAGTTGATCTGTTTACACTGCCATCTCGTGCTGACTTGCTATTTATAGCATGTTTCTGGAGGTGATTTACTATTTATAGTAACTGCTTGGTTTCAAGACTTACACAACTCCGTTTGACTTGAAATCTGACTGACGTGATCCTCATGGGTTGACTTGTTTGTTCACATTGGCGCCTGTTGTTGACTTGCTATTTATAGCCTGTTTCAGAAGTGACTTACTATAAATAGTAAGTGCTCAAAATGCCTTCAAATTTCACCAGTGGATTCCTTGAAAGATACTGATCACAGTGGGATACTTCAGTTTTCGAAGATTTTGGCGTTTGACCCCTCATTTTGGGTCCTGAAGCTGGAAACCCTAATC
>VDFB02024810.1:70333-149309 GCA_007258455.2 Sequoia sempervirens
TCTCTCTTTCCTTCTGTTGAATGGTCCAGATCAATGCCAAAAACATAGGCGCACTTGCTAATGATGTTAAACTGTAAAGATGTCAGGCGTTTTACTCTATCTTGAAGATATGCCTTTTTTACTGAAAGTACGGCCTGGTACAAACAGTACGGCCTGAGAACACAGCAGCAAATTAAATAAAATGTACGGCTTTTGCAAACAATGTCCAAGCCCTCTGAAATAATACGCCTTGAAGAATATATGTGCTCTGGCTGAAACCCTGACGAGATCTCTGATGCTGAATGAATCTGTGAAGTTCTGTGATTTCCTCTCAATGAAGAAATCTCTCAACTGCAATAAATCAGATGTTATTTCACATCCTCTGAACTGCTTCGATGGAGATGGCTCGTTCTCCAACGAATCTCGAACTCAAACCCTAAGGTCTCCGTTCTCTGGCAAAGCCTGATCAATTTTCAATTCATCTAATGTCATAATGGCTCATTTTCCAATGCAAAACCCTTTATCCTCACAAAAGTGCGATTTCCTCCATAATAGGGTTTTAATTAAAATATTCACATTTTAATCTTTTAATAATTCAATAGTCTCTGCTGAATATTTTAATATAATTTAAAAATATCAATTTTGGCCCCTTCTGATGATGGGCGCACCCCTCAAGATAAATCACTTAAGTTATAATTAAAAATTATAACTTTATATTATAATCCTTAATTAATTAATATTTAATCAATGCAATTAAATATTAATATTTCGTCCGTTACTCATCCGATTACTGTTCCGTCTGAAGCCGACGAACTCTGAAGTGATTCCGGATGCTGCCAAATCCCTACTGCTAAAAATAGCAGGGGTCCCACTCTGCCTGCCCGGAACTGCTAAAAATAGCAATTCTGCAAAAAGGTCTCCGATCGAGCCCAAACGAAAGCCAATTGATCAAAACTGCCAATCTGACGCTGAGCCAAGCTCCGAAACGACCCTCTAACCACTCTGTCAGCCTACGAGGGTCTCATGATAGGCCAATCTCACGATCTCTGATGCTCGCCAAAAATGGGGACATGACAGAAGTACAAGGGAAGATTTGTGGCTAGAGGGTTCTCACAAAAAGAGGGAGTTGACTATGAAGAAACATTTGCTCCTGTTTCTCGCTACACTTCTATTAGAACCATTATTGCCATTGTTGCATCTAAAGGATGGAAGATTCATCAGATGGATGTGAAGACAACTTTTCTGAATGGTGTGATTGAGGAAGAAGTTTATATCGAGCAACCTGATGGATTCGAGGTATATGGGAAGGAGTCTCATGTTTGCAGGCTGAAGAAGGCCTTGTATGGTCTTAAGTAGGCTCCTCGTGCATGGTATGAAAGGATTGATCGTTACTTGTCAAGCTTGGGTTTCTCTAAGAATGATGCAGACTCAAATCTGTACTTTAAGGTAATTGATGGTGAAGCATTGATTTTGGTTTTGCATGTTGATGATTTGATTCTTACTAGAGAAGATCACCTCATTCTCAAATGTAAGAAGGAGTTGGCTTCTGAGTTTGAGATGAAGGACATTGCGCTCATGCATTACTTCCTAGGCTTATAAGTTTGGCAGAAGCCAGATGAGATGATTCTAAGTCAAGGGAAGTATACTATTGATATACTTAAAAGGTTTGGTATGATGGATTGCAAATCCATGTCTACACTTATGGAGACCAACCTACATAAGTTAAAAGAGGCTGCAACTAGTTCAGACTTGGTAGATCCTACGATGTATAGGCAGTTGATTGGGTCCTTGATGTATTTAGTTAACACTAGACCAGATATCTGTTATGCTGTGAGTGCACTCAGTCAGTTCATGTGTGAACCGAGACAGATACATCTTGTTGCAACAAAACATATCCTGAGATAGCATTGGCACGTTTGGATATGGAGTTGAGATATTCTTGAGATGTGGACTTGGAAACATGGTTATCACCGATTGATTAAGGTAGAAGATTGTCGGTTTGGGATCTGCCATGATATCTTGGTGTAGTAGAAGCTGATGCATCGTAGCATTAAATTACAAGCGGTATATTGCAACTTGTATGGCAGCTCGGGAAGCAATGTGGCTTTGTAAGCTCCTTGCAAGATTGTTTGGACAATCAATGGAGCCTACTATCATCCATTATGATAACCAGAGCTATGTGAAGCTTTATATCAATCCCATGTTTCATGACAGAACCAAGCATGTTGAGATCAATACCCAATTATATAGAGAATATGGTATTGAGGAAAGCTTCTCTGATTGAGGTATATCAACTTGATGAAGCGGAGCGAAGCGGAACTGTCTCACCAAGCCTCTCTCTAGGATAAAGTTTGTGTACTTTTGAGATAAGTTTGGTATGGTGGAGAATACAGCCTTAACTGAGGAGGAGTTTCAGTATCAGTGGTCCTCTTTAATGAGTTCTTCTCTGTGAGAGAAGTTCAAGGTGAAATCCCTTGTTAATGAGTTCTTCTCTGTGAAGAGAAGTTCGAGGTGAAATCCCTTGATTCCACCCTCTGGGAGAGCCATGGTGGATGTCATGTGTGTGACTCCATGAAAATATCACGTGAGAGAGTTCGTGATGATTTTCTTGTACTTGTGTTTCACCCTCTGGGAGAGCCATGGTGAAAGTCATGTTGAGGTGACAACATCACGCAAGTGATGAACACTTGTACATACCATACATGGTTGTAGTCATTATGGTTGATATCATGTTGAGGTGATATCTGATATCATGATGAGGTGATATCTCTCTTTTCCACATATGGTTGTAGCCATTTTGGCAGACATCACAATGAGGTGAAATGTCTTGTGCAGCTGGAAGTATCATCCCTAGCTGAGAGGGAGTGTTGATGTTATTAGCAGCATCGGGCTGCTTCTTCCAGGTCCGCACAAATGAAGACAATTCAAATGCTAGCCTAATGGCTATTTGAATTGTGATTATATTCGATACCTTGCTCTTGGCCGACTTGAGATGAATTGAAGAGACACGTCATTTGCTAATATTAATTAATATTTATTTATTAGGCTCATTATGAAGTGGTGCGATTTTCTAGAGGAGCCGACCTCTTGTGTAGAGGCGCGATTGTTTGCTAAAGGCCGACTTGTGTTTATTGTGGAGTCATGTCCATCCATTCCATATTGTATTTATACTCCTTTATTGTATCTCTCTTGGTATTCATTCATTCATAGTTCGTCCTTCTTCACAAGTGCGAGTTCTTCTCAAGGTAGATCGACATTATTGGTGGCTGAGTTTTCATCAGCAATTTGTCTCTTTGTATTGCTGTGTTGCATCACTCTTTGGTGCATGTATTTGGGCCTGCATATCGGCCTCTTGTAAGGAGATCATTATTGTGATTGATTCAATATATAAGTGATATATTGTTGCTGGGTTTTTCTCCCTCAAGAGAAGGGTTTTCCCAAGGTATCTGCTGTGTTATTGTGTCTGATTTTGAATTAATTTCTGTGCATTAAATCTGATCTTAAAACTAACAATAATAACCATCCCTAATTTTTTTGTTTGTTTGTTTATTGAGTATGTAGATTGCAAATTCATTTTGTTTCAAGGTTCCATTCAACATGTGGCATTTATAGAAATAACATTGCATTGAAAGGAAATGACATGGACTTGCAACATATCACATTGAACGATTACAAGTCATCTTAGCATATAGTAAAAATTGAAATCAGACTTAAAGAAATACATATCAGACCTGATTACAGTCATATAAGGTCCCTTCCACTGTCATACATTGAGCAGCAAATGCATACAACTCCTCATGGAAGACACCAAATGCATAAACTATCAAACCCCTACACTCTCCTTCACATTGGCCAACATTCAACTAAGAAAAGACACCATTAACACACTATTGCAGATTTTTGTATGTTGCTGTTTTGAGAAGGAAGTCTGAAAATGCTAACCCCCAAAATGGTATGGCTCCCTAGCAGGGGCGATCAGCTCTAGTAAATTAATCCTTCACCAAACAATGCAAATGAGGGCTCAAAATGAGGCACCCAGCTGCAAGGAATCCATAGAAACAATACCCAAAATGATACACTTCCCACATACGGAGTTACGAGCAGATTTATGCTTCTAGCCACTCTGAAAATATACTTTTGCAGAACTCAGAAGAGTGTATCAGACCTCTGAAAATGTAATCAAACAGCTCCAAACACACTCCCAAAAGATGCAAACCATTTATCAAAACAAAATCTTCGATCCCAACTCAAAATATAGAAAATATCTTCATTCTAACACAACAAAATGATGAATAGTCATTAAATCTGTGAGTGCAAAGGTGATCTTTGAGGTAGAATCGCTCCAACCAGCTAGGGTGGATCTCTCACCACCAAAACCAACAACTAGAGATGAGGGTTTTCGTCCTCAAACTAGCAGTATACAAATCCTGGAGAAAATCTAGCAGAGTTTCCTTAAGTTGCCAAAGTTCTCACATGCAAATGAGAGCTCAAACTCATATTTTTAAAGTGAGGGAAAAGTTAGGGCAACTTGCATTTGAATTTGAATGTTTTTTCCCTCTCATTTCACTTTATGAAATGATATAAAATTACCCCAAGAGGGGCATCCAACTTTATGCCTCCAAAATTTCACTTTTGATTTTTTATTTAAAATTGAGATTAAGCCCAAACTAGGCATCCCACCTTATAAGGCATGACATTATCCTAAAAAAATGATAAATAAACTCCCTTTAAGGCACCACACAAGATAAAACATTGGCCCTGTTTATAAAAACAACTTTGCTATACTAGGCCAAGGGGGTCTGTAATAACTTAATAACATAAGTCATAAAATCCCTTGTTGAAGACTTAAGAGAATAATATGCCAAAACATTAAAACTCATGAAACTGCAATGGCCAAGCACTACCCAAACTAGAAACCCTACACTACACTGCTGCCAAGATCAGTTTCCCAAAATAACACTTACTAAAAATAGTGTGTCCAAACACCAAACCAGCCCAACTTGAGATACCCTGAAACTTACCAAAACTAGTAAGTGCTAAAAATAGCAATACTTGTCATGTCCCCAAAATTGCAACACTAATTATAAAATTAACTAAGCATTGAAATGCAAATAAATAAATAAAATAAATAACAAAATACATATTAAAAATATAATAATAAATATTAGAAATTTATTATTATTATAATTATAATTATCATAATATAATATTAAAAATATTATATATATATATATATATATATATATATATATATATATATATATATAAACTAATACAAAAATAAATATATTAAAACAAGAAAATATATATTGTATTGCAACAGTGATTATATTTCATTTAGCAGCGATTATGACAAGGCAACTATCGCATGTTAAAAGGCAGCAAAGGAAATCGTATAATTATATACTATATACAGCGATCACTAATGACATATACATAAGACAAAAGGTAGTGATTAAATTGAAGAAGTAGCATTAGTAATATAAAGAGCAGCGATTCATTTATAAAAGGACAGCAATATGTTATGGAGAGTTGTCTTCTTTGTGAAGTGACGTGTCTATTAAATAAATCATCCCCCCTTGAAGATGTATAAGAGTGAGAAGCTTTTGTGAGTTGGAGGAAAAAAAGAAAGGAGAAAGAAGTCTGCAGCAGTAGAGGATATAAACAGGGAATCAACTAGAAATAAATACCTGCATTGAGGATAAAATAGGAGATTGGGAGGAAGAAATAGATTATAAGAGATTAAGTATTATTGCAAGAAAATATTTGGACAGTAAGTTTAAGTGTATATATATATATATATCTGTTCATATGAAATGATTATTGAAAGACTGAAAGTAATTAGAAGTATATACATATATATTTATATAAAATTATACACGATTATGCAATAATGATGCTTGTAGCAATTATTGAGCCTTACAGGTAATTATGGTTCTTTAATATGAATAGGGATAATAGATTCTTATTTGTTTGATTTACACTAATAATATCTTTTGAATGTTAAGAACAGATTGAACAACAAAGCAATTGGAGCAGATCAAACATAATTATTTGCACTCAACAGACAAGGGAAAAAGTTAGCAGCTGTTAATATATTTGCATCTCAGAATATAGCAATTTATATTTTAGCAAAGCATTGTGTATGCACTATAATGTATATTGTGGATGGTGATATGTTATTTAATCTCTATGGAATTGGATAAGGCAGCATGGATAGGGAATGTAGATACAAGTTTACCCACTAAGTAGGCCACTCCATGCGGATGATTGGAGGCTTGCCACTTGGAGCCAAGAGGGATGGTATATCCGCTCTTGGGCTTAACTGGGATAGCTTCGAGCGGACTTATCATGTTTCCCATCCAATCCCTATTATGATTAAACTCCCATTTTACTTATTCCTCTACAATCAATTGTGGGAAGAAGAGACGAAAGTACAAGGGGGATAGCAGTTACGAGATTTCATGCTAAGTAAACCACCCATGATGGATGACTGAAGTGTCTGCCATTTGTGGGCCAAGGGGGTTGCTTATTCGCCCTTGAACTTGAAATGCTTCAGGCATCCTATTGCGGCTTCATCTCCGATCTTCCCAATGGTTGATTATTAGAGTGGCTAATAACTTTGAATCCGTGTTAATAGTTACTTATCTATTTAAGATCAATGAACCTTATATATGTCAAATAATTTATAGGATGTTGCAAACAATACAAATGATCAACTAATTGTTTATGAGTTATTGGCTAACATTATTACAGGGTTAAAATTAGAGTTTATTGGAAGTTGTAATTTAATAAGATATACTTCTTACTTTGAAATTGTGGTTTAAGGGAAAAATCTAAGTATATCCAAAAAGGGACATTACAATTGCTATCAGAGCCTTAATCCTGCCAACCTACAAACAAACCGACTTTAACCACCAATCAATTACAATTAACTATTTAGTCTTCTTCTTAAGTAGGCCAATAATGCATTTCTATATGTGTGTGCCTTCCATGTGTATACTTTGTGTCTTACGTGTATTCATGTGTATACTTTGGACTTACGTGTATTCATGTGAATACTTTGCGATTTACGTGTATTGATGTACACTTTGTGCCTTACGTGTATTCATTTGTATACTTTGTGACTTACGTATATTCATGTGTATACTTTGTGACTTACGTGTATTCATACTTTGTGACTTACATGTATTCATGTGTATACTTTGTGACTTACGTGTATTCATGTGTATACTTTGCGACTTACGTGCATTCATGTGTATACTTTGCGATCCACATGTTTTCATGTGTATACTTCATGACTTACGTACATGCTTCATATCTTATATATATTTATGTGTCTTTCATATCCATGCTACATGTATTAAGTATATCCATGTGTTTGCTTCATGCTGGATGTGTCTTCAACAAGATTACTCGATGTGTGTTTGTGATTGCTTTATGCTTAAAAATTATGAAAATGTTAAAACGTTGTTTGTCAAAATGCTTCTTGAGTTGAGAAGCACTAACAAATTAACTTATCTAAAATTGAATAATAAAGAGTTGTAACTATTGAAGTGAAAAGGTGTGACTCCCTCAAACTTGTGATATAAAAGGGAGAGCATTTCATCCATACCATCGTTTGAAGAATCCAATTAAGAATAAAACTAAGTTGCTGGTTCTGGTACGCGAATGGGCATGGGTAAGAAATACGGGTATGCCGGTATGACGATGGTTTTTTATTCCTTGGGTACAGCTGTAAATATAAATGCAAAAAAATTAAAAATATACAAAATTGTAAATACATTTGATAGTATGATACTTAATCAATCATTAATCATCATTAAATCATTATGGGAATTGATAGAATCAACAGATGATGCATATTCATCAATAAGCTCAATTGTTAGCAATGTTTGCAAGTGTGAATATTGTGTGTGATAGTTTTGAAATTTCAGAGTGTGGCTACAACTTACACGATGTATCAAATTACAATATATATTAAACATAAAATTAAATTCATAATTTTTTCAAAAGAAATTAAATAAATCTATAAAATAAATATGCCAACCTTATAGATTTCTCATTAAAATACATTAATATTATAAATTCATACCGAGAGTTAAAACAAAATGTAACAATAAACATTTAACATCAAGATACAAAATTCAAATTAGAAATTACAGGTACACACAACCAAATACCAAAGCGTCAAATACAAAAGTTGTATTGGTCTAGGCCCCCAAAGTATTTGATACGCAAACCCATAATCTTGATATGCTTATATTTTGAGCATCATACATAAATGTATGCATGCTTTGATACATTATGCCTAGTTATGTATGCATGCATGTGTAATGTCCCCTTCCAGTTGACATCTCTCAGTACTTATGATTAGCCTATTATGTGGCCCTTGTAGGCTGATATGGTGGATAGAGGGTCTTGTTGAGGCATGGCTTGGCTTCAGTTATTAGAATTATTCAGTTTGGCTTTCGTTCGGGGTCTTTTGGACATCATTTGCTTGACTTACTATTTTTAGTAAGTGGAGACACTCAGCGGAGCACCCCTACTATTTTTAGTAGTATGGTCTGGTCATATGCAGATTCAGTCACTTATCATCCGGCTTCAGACGGTTTGTCAATTGGACTTATATTGAGAGAGATATTAATATTTATTTGCCAAAATAAATATTAATTTAATTGAAGCTTATATTATAAAGTTATAATGTAATTTAATATTATAACTTAAGTGACTTATTGAAGGGGTCGACCATCATGAAGAAGGGGCCACTTTTTAATTATTAATTATAATTAAAAGGGCGTCCAAACTATTGGAAAATTAAAAGAGAAATTTAAAATTTATTTAAATAATGCTTTTTTGAAGGAAGTCGACCTAAGTGAGAAGATATAAGTTTTCCTTTGAGAAGAATTGATCAGTATGATATGAAAATCGATTTTAGCCATTTCCTTCCTTCAGAGAACGAAGCCAAGGGTTTTAGTTTTCTTCTGCATTGGAGAACGAGCCATCTTCAGTGTTTGTAGTTCAGAGCTGTGAAATATCAGCTGATTTATTGCTTGTCAGTTGAATAGCTTCATTCAGAAGTTATTACAAAGATCATTGAGAAGTTTTTATACAGGGTTTGATTTAATATTCATCAGGAAAAGTGATATCTTTGAGTGGTTGGTTCAGTTCATCATCTAGCACGAATTCCAAGGTTGTACAAAATTTATTGCTGCTGGTTTGGAGGCCGTACCACTCAGCTGGAAGGCCATACTTTTCCCTTAAGCCTGGATGCATTGCTTTATTGTCTTTTTTCTTCACCAGATGGGACGCCTTGCACTCTGGGTCAGTTTGCACCAATTTCGAGGCTGGAGAAGTGTCTTTTGAGGTTGGCCGTATTTCATCTTCACCATTAGGGGCGGCTGCAATCAGAAATCAGGTTTTTAAATATTACAAATTGCTTTGCCTTTTCGACTGCATGTTAGGGTTTCATCATTGTAATCGTTGAGAAAGAATAATAAACCTATATGCTATCGATTCAGAAGTCTATCTGCTTCAGTTTTTACTTTCTTGTATTTATTTAAGATTTTAGAAGCATTACCTTTCAAAATTGCACTATTATCTTTATATGCAAAAACCACAAAAAAATCAAAACAAGGAAAAACAACAAGCAAAAACAATCAGTTCCGAAATCGTGAGAAAACGAGTTTCTACAACATGGTTTAAAAAATTCTAACTATGGGTGATACACAAACTCATAAATTTGGCATAAGCTTCATTGTTTAGGCTTATTATTAGCATGGCAATTTGGAGGCTTAAAAAAAACTAATCAATTTCTAATGAGAATATGGCATAGCTTAATGAGAATATGGCATAGATCATTCGCTCAAATTGGCTTGCACAAAAGATCCTATTATTCACAACACTCCCAAAATCCATCATGATGAAGGATGCAAACATTTTTCTATCATTATAGATTTCAACAAAGGGCAATGAAGAATTTGTATCATAAACCAGGATACTTGCGGTAATGAAATGAGAGAAAACTTGTCTTAAATGATGGGTTGTATCAATTCCCAACTCTTGGTTTTGTTGTTAAGGGTTATTGGGAAATAATAGTACATAGGACAATAAATTGTTCTCACACTTTAGAGGACGGTATTAACCTTATTGGTAAGTGAAATATAGAAAAATAGGGTAGCCAAAATGAAGCAAAGGGGGTATGATGCACCTATTTCTCTAATTTCATTCAAAATGCAAGCTATAAAGGACAGATTTGAAAATTGACAGAACTAACTATCAAAATGCAGATTTGGAAAGGTGAGAATTATGTGTACCTATCACCAAAGATGCTTTTTTAGGCCTCACTGAGGACTCATTCGCCAGGCGAATGGGTCCTAGCTAGGGCTCCGGAAAATTAGTTTCTACGTTTTTTTCTGCTAGGTCTGCACTCCCAGACTCCAGTTGTTCACTGTTGGAAAGCTGGAAATAAAACCTATAGATTAGTTTCCGTGATTTGACAACTTTTCTTGCAACTTTGACAATTTTGCAACTTTCTTCAATTTTGCTCTTCAATAGATCTTCAACCTAAAATCTGCAATGACACATCAAAGATAGAAAAATGTTGTTTGTTAGGGAATAGGGGTTTGCCTTGGTCAATTGGTCAAACCCCGTTTTGGTAATTAAACCTTGAAATGAAATGAAACATAAAAGAAAGAATGATGAATGAACAACAATGTCACAACTCACCACACCTTATTTGAACCTTGGATAAATCTACAAACTAGCATGAAGTGGCCTCAATGAATGTAGATCTTGATCATGAAACTTGATTAGAAACAATGCCTTTGATATGCTTGAATAGATCTTGACCACTACATCAACATATTAGCTCAAACAACATGCATGATGCAATACATCTTTGATATGACAATGGAATCTTGATTGTTGCAATAATCTTCTGTAAATCTGCTCTTGAATGCCTTAGGAATGCTCTTGACCACACTTGCTCATAAACTTGCTAGAATGCTTGAAGACTTGAAATTGCTAGGATGAAACTAAGTGAAATAGCCTTGCATTTATACATATCTTAACATTAATTTCCAAAATTCAAATATCACAAGCCGACATTGAATTATAGATTTGAAATCATTAAAATACCATCAAAACTATATTTCAAAGAGGGGTCCTAGGTCTAAGTGAGGCTATGGCGAATGGGTCCTAGGCCACTTACCTAGGACACGCATCAGACAATGTTAAACATTATGCAAAATCTGGACCCTAGGACTAAGTGAGGACCCATTCGCTCTATGGCGAATGGGTCCTAGGTCAGTTACGTAGGACACACATTTTCCAAAGTTAAGTGTTGTGTAATGGCATTTATGAATGTCGGGTTTTACCTCTCGGAATTTGTATTTAATTAGGTTTGGATTTGAATTAAAGGGGCCAATTAAGGCAAATTAAACTCAATCAATTAATAAAGCCCTAGAGTAGTGTGAAAGTGTAAAGGTACACCTTACAACACCCTAAATAAGGCACAATTAAGTCTATTTAAATTAAAAGGGCCCTAAACTTAATGTGAATATGAAGAACATATTACAACACTAAATTAAGGCAACATTAGGCTCATTTATTTATTAATTATTTTCAAAGTAAGTGTGGAAAAGGGATACTTTTTTCTACACTTCAGTAAGTTGGGGCAAGTATACAACAACTACTCTCCAAAGACATCATTATAGTATTGAGTCTGGCATAAACCAAGACAATCATCATTAGTTGTAGAGTTTCAATTCCTATTGCTTGGGGACAAGCAATCTTTGGAAGGGCGGACTGTCATGTCCCCAAAATTGCAACACTAAAGTATAAAAATAACCAAGCATTGAAATGCAAATAAATAAATAAAATAAATAACAAAATACATATTAAAAATATAAAAATAAAATTAGCAATTTAATATTATTATAATTATAATTATCATAATATAATATTAAGAATATTAAATATATGTATATATAAACTAATACAAAAAAAAATATATTAGAACAAGAAAATATATATTGTATTGCAGCAGCGATTATATTTCATTTAGCAGCGATTATGACAAGGCAGCGATCCCCTGTTAAAAGGCAGCGATTATGAAATATGCATTAGACAAAAGGCAGTGATTAAATTGAAGAAGTAACATTAGTAATATAAAGTGCAGCGATTCATTAGTAATATAAGGGTTTAAGTTTTGATAAGGCTGATTCACCCCCCCTCGCCTCCCGCTCCCAGTCTTTGGCTGTGTTCAACATATATGTGATCTTAAAACTAACTTTCAGTTTCCTTTTTACCTTGGTGTGCATGTGACAAATGGAAAATGAGCACTCAAAGTTTGAATCAGAATTACATCGTCAAATGCACATTTGACAATGCAATTTTTTCTTTTTGAAAAATCAAAGTCATTCCTCTATATATAAGTGTGCACTTGTCAATGGGAACCAATCCTTATGAAAACTCAACCTAATTCTGCCTTATTAGGTGTGCACCTAACAAGGCAATTCTGAACTGTGATTTGAAATGCCACTTCCTTCACAAAGTTGTGCTGCTGACAAAGGGATTTTGACCTTGTTCTTTAAAACTCTGTTTCCTATCAGAGGTGCACCCCTGACCGCCTACCATAGCCGATTTCCCTAATAAAAACTATCATTCTTTTGGTAATATGTGTCTCTTCAATTAGGTGTGCACTCAACATTGGGGTTGCATTTTGACTTTGAAATCGACCTTGTCTTTGATTGACCTCTATTCTTTGCCTTGGTGAAGTTTCTATTGTCTTTTCATTGATTGATCTTCATTCTTTGCCTTTCTAAAATTGCCCAAAAGTTCTTTCCATTTTCCCTGCATTAAGACATGGTAAAAGACAACAAAAACAATATGGATCAATAACACAAAATGTTGAAATATAACTGTTTGAATGGATGGTAACGTGAGGTTTTAGCATTGAAACTTGAAACAATAATTTTTTATTGGTTCAACATGTTTCCATCTTTGCAACCATGCATATTTATTATTTTATGACTCTAAATCATCCATCTTTTTTCATATTGGCACTATATTTGAGATAATATTTGTTCATTTTCCTATTGTCAATTATTTTTTTTTGATAGTGAAGGCACTTCCTGATTGTATGCAACTTCTGTAGTATTTTCACTCCATTTGACTGTTTTTGGAAGATTTATGGGGATCTATATTATTTCATTTGTTTCCAGCCAAATATTCCTTCTAAAGGTAGTTTCTTATAACTCTAACTATGCCTAATGAAATGCTAGTGTATGGTGATATTCTAAGTTGAAAATTTAGTCATTCTCTTGCTATCATCTGTTCTTCACGAGGGCTGTGGTCTTTTGACTAATTAGGATTAGTTTCTAACAACAATCCTGTATTCACATTGTTTTTTGGTTTGCATTTTTTCTTAGTTCTTCATACTAATTAAAAATAAAAATAAAAATTGCAGGTGGATTGAAATGGATTATCATGGGAATCTCTATGCTTTTTCTATTGACCCTTTGTGGAGTAGTGTTGGAAATCTTCCCTGCATTTACAAAGGATGTTGGGAGGGCTTTGAGTGTAAGTAGTTTGAAATATTTTTTACAACTGTCTTTGAATCTTTAAAAAGGTGTCTTTTTCTGGAACAGCACTTTACACTTAAACGGCTAAACTTTTGAGCTTTTGAACATTGTGGGCACTAAGAATGTTCATAGTTGTAAGAATATCATAGAATCATGTGTTCTAGAAATCCAATACATCTATAACCTGAAATTCATGGTCACAAACACTTTTTTTTTTCTTTCTGGGGTTTGGTTTTTGTTTTGTTTTTAAATATCAAGTGCTTCTGCAGTTTATTAATTAATTCTATTTGTAGTGAAGAATAATCTCTTTACTCCTAGAAAGCAGGAGTTCAAAAAGCTAAGCTTGTACTCAAATTGTTTTGCAGTGTAGCACCATAATACATGTCCTTGTATGCAAGCACAATCTTTGACCAAGAAATTTCAATGGGTTTGATATATTGGTAGCAAAAAGGTGACATATTTTAGGATAAGCAGCCAAATTCTTTGATGATTTTGTCACCTAAACATGGCTTGTAATATGGAAAAATACAATCAATGAGAATGTTTCTAGCTGAATCTGGTAAAAGATTTATGTTTTTGACTGCTAGCGTGTTTCTTTTATATCAAGGTATAGCAATTAGTGATGATCAAATTTTCTTGAGTGGGTCAAGTATTTCTGTATCTGCTGACAGGAAATTTGTTTCTTCCCATCTCTTAGTTCTAAATACTACTAAGATGCCAAGGGGGTGGGGAAAGTGATCTCATAGAACTCTTAAGGAATTAGAGTACAGTCATCACCAAATCTATATGGAATTCTCAATAGGGAGGGAACACTTGACTTTAATTCCATGTTCACTAAATCATGGCTCTCACTATTTCTGCCATGTATAACTTACCACTATGTTGATTGTGGTGCTGACATTACCTCCAAATAGAGGTTAATGGATTGACTAATTCCTTTATCCAAGAGCTAAATACACCCACAAGAACTTTAGCTGCAGGTCATCGGTGTTCCTTTCTTGATATTAAGAATATTCAGATGAATGCTCTGAGTTTTGAATTTGCTTGCCACATTTATTACCCATTTTTAATCCACATGAACTTGACCAATATCCATACCAATAGTTGTGAAGTGTTAGGCTAAGGTAGGGTTGTTAACTATTGAACTGGAGGTTGAACAACATATCAAATAGTAGGATTATCATTTATTTTTAGAGAACCCTAGAACATCAAAGCCCTTGGGATTAAAAAGAGATAACAATGACTGGCTGGAGGTATCCATGAAGATGAAGTGCCAGAATCATGTTTTTTTGTAGCAACTGAAGCATATATAAAAGGTGTCCAATATGGGGCTTGTTGGTTATCTTTTTTTCTAGGGCAATAATTATTGTAAATTAAGGTTATCCTATGGTTTATGGGATAGATGAAAAACTCTGCGATTACTCATAGAACTTGTGAGTACTCATGTGCCAAAAATGGTGGCAAGTTACTTGCCCAAAAACTCGTCCCCAAGTTTTCCCAAAACTCGCATTGATTTTTCATCAAAAAATCACAAAAACATGTATCTTTTTAGTAGAACCTAACAAAAACTTGCCTATATTTGATATGAAACCTACCTTATGCCAAATGCAATTTTTTTTAAGCGCTTTCATCCATTTTTGAGATGCGATTGAGCATACGTGGTGATTCAAGGCACAACATGTGATTGTAACAGTTTTTTTTTACCTTTTCGGTTTTACTTTTACTTGCACGCAACTATTGTTGGAAAGAACAAAATATGAGAGGTGTAAATAAATACAAAATACACATGAGCAAAATCCAAGTTGATTGTGTTAAGAGTGTTTTACTCGTGCGGTCAAAGAAAAGGAAAAAAAATGTAGCTTTGTTTAGTATGGAATTATTTTAGGACTATTGTCATAAACATCTATTTGCATACTCTCAACTTTCTCAATAATTGTGCCATGCAATAATGATACTTGATTGTCCCCCATAAGATTCAACTATGCATATCAATTTTCATCCTCAACTAAGATTGACATCACTTAGATAAATGATGTGTGACTGTCCCCCATAGTCATTTGCTCTTAAGTGATAAAATTATGAAAATGGTGTGCATCATGAAGGTTTGTGTGGTCTTGAAGGCCTTAATTTGGGCTTGGTGGTGGTGGCTCTACCCCTTGAACTCACCCTATATCACGATAGGGAATGCACTAGGGGCATTGCCCCTAAACCTTGTGAGGGGCGCTACCCATGAACTTTGTGAGGGGCACTGCCCCCCAACTTTGCAAGGGGCATTTCCCCTCAACCCTGCTGGGGACATTGCTCGTAGACCCCCACGAGGGGCATTGCCCCTTAACCCCATTGGGGTCTATGATATGTATTAAACTCTAATTTTGATTTGTATATGATGGAAATCAATATTATGTTCAACAAATTAGTAATATGTGTTTTCAAAAATATTTTAAAATGTTTTGATATAATTGCTAAGTTATTGCTGAGTTTTTCCCCGAGTTTTTGTTGAGTCGTGGTTTTTAAATTTTTTGGGCTTGTTGAGTAATTGTGGAGCTTGAGTTTTACAACTATGGTTTATGGAATTGCATGCTTTTAGTGTATTGCAATGACTTTAGCTTTTACCATGATTCTTAATGGGCTATTTGATGAATAACCACAATTTACTCATAAGGTCTTTGCCGATCATTGAGAACAAACTTGAAAATTTCTATAACTTCACTAATCTCAATAGTTTGTGCAAAGGAAAACCACTGAAGATTATGTTGAATAGAAGTCCAAACTTTTAAACTTTTCATATGTAGGAAAATGGCTACAAGAAATATTGAACAATACAAGCAAACATGCATTGATACAAAAAACACATTTTTTATGTGGAGAAATCCTCACAAGGTAGAAAACTCTTGAGAAATTTGCAATGAATTCTATTTCTCTTAGGACACTTTGTACTATAGTTATGGTGATGTTTGTGTACTTTTGAACAATCAGGGTTTAATCCTTTTTTACAAAATATGGTATAGTGGTTTTTTTTTTCTTTTTCTTTCATGGCCTCTCAACTACATTTTAAATATCCTTGAAACATGACTAAACATCAAATTTTCTTTAGTTTCTTTGTCCATTAATGGAAGGGCAACCTTTTTTCCTTGTTAGATGAACCTTTTGTTGATCCTTGATGTTCAAGTGTTGGTGGGAGTGTCTCAATTGGTTCCTTGAGTATCTTGGCTCAAGAATATTCTTCATTTGACCAAGTACTAAATGAAATTAGTTTGTTTTACTCCTTAGGCTTTCACTTAATTTTCTTAATCACAGAGGTCACAATCCAAGAGACACAAGGCCAATGCAAGTATTGCAACAAGTACCAAAGTAGAGGTTTTCAATATCAATCTCATACATCATTTCCAAAGAAACTCTTGGCAAGAAGCAATAGATGAAGGATTAGTCTTGTGGAATTCATAACTTTGACAAGGACTTGAACGAAGAATATTGTGCTTGGAAAGAACAAATGGATTAGATGCAAATGTTAATAATGGGGTAATTTTAGTGACTAACCTTTGCCTTATGGAATTTTTTGTCAAATTTTCTACAAAAGTATTTGACATTTGAAAATCAAGATTTGCCTCAGTTTATTAAAAAAAATATTTTAGTTATGTAAGCATTGGCCAATTTTTTAATTAAAAAAAATATGAAGGAAATAGGAAAAATTACAAAGGAAATAAGAAAAATTATGTATGGATTATAATCAAACTTAAAAAGCTTGGAATTCAACTTTGAAAATGATTTGCCTTCTGAACCTCTCAAAACGTGTACTTTTAATTCATCCTTGATTTGTACCTTACCATCTAGGTAAATATATCATAGAAGTAGAGCCTAGCTCTATTGCTGCAACCATTTAGAATATCTCCTTAAGATTATGATCTTGAAGAAGAAAAAAGTTCCTTTTTTCATTTCTAGATGTGGGTAGTAGGACAAACTTTGTTTACCTTGGCAGCTATTGGGACTTAGGAGGAGAGTATTGATGTACCCATGTGAAAAATTAATATCCATTTTCGTCATTGATTTATTATCATTTGTATGTCGAGTCCATGTTAGTGTTAATATTTTTTGGATGAGTGTTATGATGCCATCTCATGGTCCAATAATTCAAACTAATGATTTTTGTAGATTGCTCATTGTTGCATTATTTTGATAAAATTATTAACACGAGGTGGCCAAGATTTGGATGTTGACAAGAGATTGAATAGAAAAGATTTAATGTTTATAGTGAAGGATGTTCAGTCAAACAAAAGGAGAATTTTTTTTATGTAAATTGCTTTACCATTTCAAATTGAAAATTATGCTCCATAGAAGGAAAGCCAATTCAAAAAGAGACAAGAAAGATTTTAGAAAGTAAGTCGAGCTATAAAAATAAGAGAAAACATGTCTAATAGTAAAGTGGCAGCCAAAAGAAGTTGAGGAAATTGCATCCATAAGGACGGCAAAGTCAACACACTTTTCAAACTTTAAATGACTTTCTTGGTTTTGACATCAAGTAGAGGTATCACACCAGGAGTAATACGGAGTCAGGTGCACTTTTTGAAACTTAGCTAGCATTTAAAATAGATGTCATCACCTAATGAGAATTGTGCTTATGAATAAGTGAAAGGAAGTTGTACTGTCAATTTTGTGAAATCAACATCCAAAATAAGCAACCAACATGAGGAAAAAGCATCATAGGAGAGATAATGAGGGGAAAACGACAAAAATAAATATTCTATGCCTAGTCACTTTCATGTAATGGTGGCTAGCATAAAAAAAACATGCTTGAAGACAATGCAAATTTTTGTTATCTTTTGAATGACAGTAGTAAAAAAATAAGGCAGCACTTATGAAGTCGCACTTTTTTAGAATTTTTTGATAGGTTGTAAGATGAGGTTTGATTTCCCTAATCAATGCCGATAAAATTTTAAGTCAAGCACACTTTTTAAAGGATGTGGCCTTGTTACATAATACAAAAGAAGCTAGAAAATCACACCATATTGAAGATTTGACCAATAGAATACAATTCAAAAAAAGACAAGGAAGTTTTGGTTTATGTCCAATGCCTAGGCAACATTCAAAGTTTGGTGGCTAGCATAAATAAATTGTGTATATCGTATGGCAGTGTAATACATGAAATAGATAAGGATCAAAGTAGTGCTAAATAAGTTAGAAAATCAAAATGTCTTTTTTGGTTGCCACTTTATAAAAATATAGTTAAACTTTTTTATGCTATTTTAGGTTGAGACAGTCATGCAAAGAAAGATGTTGTATTTAGCATTTGAAATATTAAAATAATATGCAGGTGTTACTATTTCAAGCTAGGTCGGATAGTTTAGAAGTAGAAGTATGAAATTTAGCATGTCTATATATTAAAGGAAATCATCAATTTAACTAGTTGTCACATGTCTTAGTTTTAGAATTAATGGACGAGATAATTTATAATAAAAATTGCAACTCATTGAAGTAGTCAATAGTTATAAGAATAGACGTTTAGTTAGTTTAGTTCATAGTTTGAAGACTTTATTAGTACTTCGCAAGACTTGCCAAACTCCCAAGTCTCTGAGTTGGTGCCTGAATATAATAGACATAGTGACTAGAATATTAGTCACTATTCTATTATATTCACATCTATTCCATTTTGTGTTGCATTGAAAGGGGAAAATTAAAATGCTAACAAATATTAACATGGAAAAAGGTCCCATTATATAGATAGATAGCTATAGTAAATGGGTTTTCTATCACAATTATCACTTAAGTAACAAGAAGCCAGAGAGTGCCATAACATCTTTAAGTTGAGATAATTTAGGCCCCGATTTTGTGCTGAATTTTTCCCAGTTCAAACTTGTGTGATTCAAGTCCATTTATATTGTTGCCACGCCATGCCAATGGAATGCTATTATAAGTTGAACAAATAGGGACTCACACCCTAAGGCTTGCTTCTAGATTCGTAAAGCTTTTGCTGCAGGTAAGTCTCATAAACCATCTCTTTCAATATACGTTAGCAGAATTTGGTATCTCCAAATTTTGTTAAGGGCTCATATTGTCAATGATTGCACTAGGAAGAGAGATAATCTCATCCCCAACCATATACAATTGGATGATTGGGTTAGGGAAAGAGATAATATAACCTGCTAGTGACACCTGTCATATGCAATCAAGCTTTTCAAAGATGAAGTTATTTTATATGGGAGTGTTGTGACATCTATGAATTGAGGTCTCATGCTGTCATCATTATTATTGGAGATCAACACTATAGAAAAGAATGAAAAAAATAAAGAAATTATATTTCCATGAATGACCAAGAATAGGTCAATGGGTTTGGAATGTACAATTGTTACAATAATGAACTACTAGGGAGAAAAGGGCCCTAGACTCAAAGCTAATGAATTGACACCAAAAAGCAAGAAAACAATGAAATAGACAAATGGGGGGAAACCTAATATGGTAATCCTAAAATAATTACAATAACAATAGTTGTGTGAGGAGAGTACCAATTAATGAGGTGGGAGCTGATGAGGACCAAAGTTGGCAACCAAGGTTGGAAGCAAAGTACTCCAAAACAAAGTGAGGTGTATCCCTTGCAAAGATGAGATTGGAAGGTAGGTCACAAGGAAAGAAATGGACTAGTGACCTGGATTCCCAAATATATATAGGTAGTCATGATCTCCATAAGGTCTCCTCTTTGTAGAAGAAATGAAACTTGGAAAGAGCATCCTTGGTAGTGTTGAAGACCATAACCTTAGTTTTATTAAGGTTAGCAACAAGCTGTTTAAGGTCACAAAACTCAAAAAAGGCATCAAGTTGTCTATATAAGCCATCGGGATGGTGAGACTAGTCAGTAGAGGACCTCATCATCTACAAAGAGCAATATAACTATCAAAACACAGTGAAGTAGGCAACCATCATCAACATGTTGATGAAAAAAAGGGCAACTCAGCTTGACTCCAATAGTACTTTTCACAAAGTTAGAGGCTGTGACGAGTTTAGAATTGTCCAACAATTGTCTTGTAGATCCTTGTGATGGCAGCAGTAAGAGATTTAGAAATGTTGATGTCCCACAGCTTCTGGAACAGTAGATGCCTTTTGACACAGTCAAAGATCTTCTTAAAGTACACAAAACAACAAAATACTTTAGAAGATTGACAACAAGCCTTTTTGAGAAAGGCTCACTGTGAAAATGTGGTCAATAGTCTAGAAGTCTCTTTTGAAGCCAGCCTCAAATTCCCTAATTCCTGTGCTCAGGCTCTTTGAAGAGTAACATGTCTAGTATTGTGGCATGGAGGTAATCCTTGCTACCAAAGTTTCCATGATTTGGTGCCAAATAGCATCAAAGTTGATCATACCTAGAAGCTTTTTAACCATTGTTAGATGCACCAGTTGCAATAGAACAATTTCATACAATTGCAGTACACCTACAAAAGCATATGAGGTCATGGATAAAAAGATAAAGCACATTATAAACAAGGTATACCTTGTCTAAGTGTAAAGACCCTCACTAACTCCTTAAGGAATTTTTTAAGGAAACAACTTTCTCACTGAGGTGCTGCTAGTTCTTGAATGTTTGAATAAGATTTAACAAAGTAAAATCGATAGCTTCTTATAATAATCTTGCTTTTAATCATGGTAATATGCAGATATGGAGTTACAATTGCATTTCATTTCCTTACTGTGATATACCGAAATATTTTTAACAGTAGACCACAGTCTCAAACATTTAAGCATTCAGAAATAGAAGAATTAATAATACTCTGATCTCATGGTAACAAACGGCAGCAGATGTGATCAGCAGCTTCAGTCATTCCACTAATTATTTCTTAACTTCCCTAAAGTTGGCAGCAGCTTTTCCACAGTCTTTTTTCCCTTTTTACTTGGCTGTAGCGATTGGTGATTAGCAGTCCTAAATCACTTAGGACTCTTAAAAAGTAGATGCCACCCCATCAGACTTTTCCATGCCTCTAACAAACCCTTGCATACACGAATAAAATTGTGCTTCTTTCTCTTTTCTGGTCCAAAGGCTGACGGCTAGAGGACGAGAGTCATATTGCTTATAAACTCCTACCCAAAATTGGCGCTGACTTTTCTTTGACCCTCAAACACTTCAAAAAAGAAGGCAGGTTGAATATTTTTTTAGTCCTAATGATATTAGGATTTCCTCCAAAAAGGCTGCGCTACTCCTTTTGCCACCGTACAATGCAAGCTGGCAGTTCATTCTTTTTTAAAATTCTTAAAGACTATCTCAAGGTGGTGGCTAAGTAACGCAGGTCCCACCCCCCTTGTTTAAACATTAATCACCCCATAAACTTGGTGACAAATTTATTGATATAATCGCCCAGATTTGAAGTGCCGATTCTCCTAAATTCCCACAATTCCTCAGTCTATGGATAACAATATTAAATGGACGTACTTGACTCTCTTTTGAACAACGACCAATCTTATTTAAACAGCTATCCTTGCGGCTTAGCCACTGTGGCTCACTACTACTTTCATTAGTGCTGGGGATTTCTTCACCAAACGGCTGGTTATTGCTTGCAACTCAATACCAAAAATGTGGGAAATAAAATTTCTTCTTCTTTAGCACAATCTCTTTCAAATTTGCAACAATTCGCACACTTGTGAACTGTGGATGAATTCACCAAGGATTGGCTAGGTGGGTTTTCTTCCACGAAACCAATATTCGCCTTAGGGTTTTCATCCTAAGCTGAATAACTGAACAATAACTCAGACTCCCAAAAAAGGTTTCATCAAAATGAATCAACCAAAGAATTATCAAATGAGTTTCCACAATCCTCCTTTTAAAACCCTCCTGGAACTTTCTAGAACTTCAATTATAAAATCACCTTTTAAATATTAATTTGTTTTGCTCAAGAAAATGACATTATAATATTTTATTTAATCTTTGGCCCCATGTAGAGTCATTTTATTAAAATAAAATATTCAACTCATAAACATAATTAATTAAGTACAAGTTGTGTGGAAATCATTAATTTAGACAACTTAATTTAATTAATTAAATTATTTCTTCTCCGAATACCTAGGTCGAAAATGGGGACATTACACTAAGGTTTTCAAAGTAAGTTAGACCTCTAACCAAGGGATATTGTTTGTGAAGGCCTAGGTTGAGAATAAGTTTTCTCACTTGTCTTCTCAACTTGGTGCAATATAGTCCATTTATTCCTAAGGAGAAACAACTAATCTGGGAGGCAAGTTGGTAGCTCAAGGCAAGAGCGTATTTCAATATTGGTGTCTGATCAATGCCAATGCTAGACACATCAACACCTACTCAGTGCCTGTGCCACAACTGTCACTGCAATGCTAGTGCCATAGCACCCTTGTGCCATAGCACTCTTGTCAGGAATCAACAATCTTGGAAGATGACAGGACCCTCAAGCACTAGCACAAGGTTCTCTAGTTCGTAAATGTATTTTCACCCTTTTCTACTCATGTAATTGTTTTGAAATGGATTAGATAATTAGAAGTATTTTTTAAAATCAAATATCAGATGTCCGAGGGGTTGAGCTTAATTGGTTAAAGCATTGATTTCTCATTGTGGAGATCCAAGTTCTAATCCCAAAGGGACATCTAATGTGAAATTCTAAGTTGTGATCTTGGTCTTCCAATGTGGAAGTGGTTTCTAAATAAGTGGATTTCTAAGTTGTGACTCTTGGTCTTCTATAGGTGGTTTCTAGTGCGGTGGCTCAAAAGGAGCTGATATTAGTCTCATGGTTGTGCTTGCAAGAGCTTGTATTGGTCTCATGTTGATGCTCGTATGAGAAAAATAATTGTAAATAATAAGCAATATGAAAATAAATAATTAGATATTAGATGTCCTACACGAAGAAGCAACAATGCCACATGACATACCTACACAAACTGATATGGAAGATGATTAAGAATATCATAATTTTCATCAATATCCATGAAGTTCAAAGGAGTACATCAGACAGATGAGGAAGAGCTCAAGAAAAAGGTACAATAGGAGGAATTCATTGTCTGGAAAATCCATCACTGAAAAATATGACAAGGGCCAAATCAATTTCTAACAAGGATATGGAGGAACTATGACTTGGATGGATTTGTGTAACATGCCAACCCTTCTATGCCGTAAAAATTTCTAATTTACACCTTGCAAGTAAATAATTAGATATCAAGCCGTTGCAACAAAATTGTTCTTTCTTTTATTGAGAATATACGAACAAGATGCCATATCATAATACAATATAGATTCCATTTCATTACAGTAACTTCACAAGTTACAACAATACAAGAATACATACTCTTACATACATAGCTCTAATGAGCTTTAGAACAAATAGTTGTAAGACGGTCCAGGATCCTTCTTTTCAAATCTTGGTTCTTTTGTCGCCTGCCGTGGAGGAGAAGCATCACTCAGGCGCTTTTCTACCAACCATGGACTAATAATGCGGTCTCCCACACATCTATCATTCAATAGATGCCCCTTCCCTTCTACGAAGAGATTGGTAGAGTAACTGATAACGACAACCAACTAAGCATAGTGCTATGTCCTACATAACTAGAACTTGTAATTCCACAATCTCAAACTACCATGTAATACTGGACCACGGTGAACTGACATTGTAGTCTCGATAGTCACACAATCCATAGTGGAGTCTTGGACATTACACTACTTTGATCAAAGAGTTACATTCAGTATTCCTACTGAGAGTCATCTATCACATACACTACTCAGGGCCGATTTGACTTGGGGCTATCTTAAACTACGCATAGGTTTTGTCCTTCAATGGATATTCTGTCATCCCATATTAACCTATCACCATTTTAATCTACTTGGAATAAACCTACTTAACAAGTACACAAGCTCCCTCCCATACTGGATTAACTATCCTAGGAGTAACACAAGCTTTCCTAATTAAATTAATAACCTAGCTAAGTGTATCTCAAGTGCCTCTTGTAGTCAATCATGCCTAGTATATAATATCTATGATATACACCAAACTCCTATTATGGAGTACTTACAAGCACAACATGAAAAACATCATAAAAGCTTCAATTTCCTTTTCAAAGACACTCTAATATCTCTAATGCACACACTAGAAATGACATTTCAAGTAATCATGGAAACATATCATTTCAAAGTAAATAACAAAGAAGAAGAGTTCCTCATGCCTGTTTTCACTTATCCAAATTAATGACAGCAATGCAGCCCTCTCCAACAGCAGTTAGCTTGATAATCAACTTCTCAAGAATGTCACAAATAACTCTACCTCACAAGGTGATAGCTTACTTCTCTCAATCACAATAAAATACTTCACTATTTCTCTCTTTCAATGTAAAACAAGTTTGGCTAGGAATAACATAGAATAATGAACTGCAAAAGATGTGTAATCTCTTGGGAAAGAATGCGTCCTTACTAATGAAATGGTTCAGCTATTTATAGAGCAGTCTAGCAACCTCAAAGCCTACGGTTTAAGCATGTTAATGGACAACAAGCTTCATGCAAAGCAACACATGAAACATAACAGAAAGGTGGCGATTTCTTAAGCTAATACTCAGTAGAATCACCTACTGGTCGACTTGTTTAGTGACAACAATCCAAAGACTTATTCAATTTGCTCATGCTCAAATTGATTTGCCACAAAGAAAAGACATCTACAACAACTAAGATTCAAAGGTGGCGCCATTCTTACCTTCATATTTGGCACGGTTAACTGCCAAAAGAAACGGTCAACTACTATCTAGCTACAACAAGAATCATCAATCCACTTAGAGTATGAATTGACCAAAGGCTCATAAAGCAGTTTGACAAAGTCAAGGTCGGTCTCAATAATGGTGTCGACCAAGTCAAGCTTACCGTAGACAGCAATATCAAATGAAATGCAACGTCATAAACCGCGTGTCTTTAGAATGATAATCGGTTTACACACAAATAGTTATAAACTATTCCATCGGCCTTATTAATTATAGTCAGTAATGACTATTATCGACCTCTATTTCATATTCTTTATCAACTACAAAACAGCCTTATAAATCGACTTCTATTGAATAAGAGATAGTCGAATTCAATAACATATATATATTATGCTATATATATATATATATATATTTTATACATATATTATATATATACATATATTATATACATATATTATATATATATAAGGGTACAGGCAAGATAGTATGTATATGCCTCTATGTACATGTATATATAGGTATATCATATCGATGCATCTGTATGAGTGTGTCCATTCGCCAACATATGCATGTATCAATATACATATACATATAGATACGTGTATTATATATATATCATATTGATAAGTGTTTACGTGTGGTACATCTATACATGTACATTGGATCCCATTGACATGCATGTGCATATATATATACACATACTTCTACGTTCATCCCGCTTGTCAATATAATCGTAATAGTACAAGAAAGATCTCAAAAGCTCAAATAGATAAACATCACCCAATAATGCATGCAGTAGTAAACAATACTCCCAAATGCAGACATATCAGCTAAGGATGACTTACCAACTTCTACCCACAAACTGACTCAACTCAATCATTCTAATGTGGTGTGTGTATATGCTCAGATAGTTTACTTTTACTGGTTACCCGACCAAGATCTTCTCCCAAGTGATACTTCCCCTCCGCTTGGAGGAATGGAACACATACCTGCATCCACTAACACATGCACATGTCAGTCAGTTGTTCATAACATATTTAGTATGCATAACATCTCCAAAGTTAGAATAATAACCATCCATTCACATTTATGCAGTATTTCTTCATGAAATAACATCAACTGAGATAACATTCATATTGATAACAAGGTACAAACATAATTTATTCATCTCCAGAATTACATTACATTTATATTTACCCTATGTAGTAATAGTAAATAGTAATTACACAATTGGGGTTTAACAATTTGCCTCTAGAGGAATATGTCCTGGATCACCTATGGCTGCACAAACTGGCCAGCAGGAATTTCTTGGTGTAATTGGTCTGTTTGTGTTGTCAGGTGAGAATTTTGAATTCAAATCGACATTGATTCACCACCTCTGGAAGTCTTTCATTATTTGGGGGCTCTTTTTTAGTTCTAAGTAGAGTCAACAACATAGGAGGTTTTCTTAGAAGGACAATGGAGCAGGTGTGTGATTCTTGGAGGAGCTTCAGGTATGGAGCCATAGTGGTCGACAGTTCTGTTTTGGGGTGATAATTCTGTATTTGCATTTTAGTTGGTGGTGTGTTGAACATAGCAAGGGACAGACCATTTTCTTTTGCTGAAGTTCTCCCACATTGGAATTTTCTTGGTTATATCTTGCTGTTTATTATGTGTGATTGCTATAGATTTTTGCCTTTCATTGTATGCTCAGTAGTTCACAGTTCACTATTGTTGTAGCGTGCAATTAAGTTACTTAAGTTATGTTTGATTCAATCTCTGCATGTTAAGTATACTTTCTTGGTATAACAGCTTTATGAATAAATATAATTATTACTCTGGTGTTAACTATTTGTGTGATTGCTGTAGCTATTTTCCTTTCATGTATGTTCAATTTCAATTGTTGCAGCCTGAGTTTTATTTATCTGGAGCTTGATTTTGGTTCATTTTCTGCACATTAAGCATAGGTTCTTGGTCTAACAGCATTGGTTAGGAGATAATATTAATCTTTGTTGAGCTGTGTGTTGATGAATTGTATAAAGGACTAATTTGTGCAGTTACAGATCAGTTAACTTTTTAATAATGTTACATGGAAGCTTAAATGGATTTGGTTTTTAGGTCTAAAAGTGGTATTGTACATCAATTTGTGGTTTTCACATTTTTTTATAGGATTATTGTACAGAACATTTAGCTAATACTATTTTTAGTTACAGTTGTTAATATTTGGTTTTTTTGTGGTCCAGAACACATTTTCTATTTCTATATTTGACATGTTTGTAATTTGATTCTCTTTTTCCATTGTCTCTGGTTTCTGTTCAAAACTAGAAGTACAAACTGTTTCCATCACTAAAAAAATATATTTCTTAAATTATTGTCATTCCCTAAACTGCTCCTGAGATTTGGATGAAAATGCATTGAGATCTATTAATGCTATAATATGGCAGATGCAGTTATCTGCACAAGTCTTATATCCTACAACTCGAATACAAACATCTTTTAAGGTGGAAGGTAATAAGTTCTAGTTTGAAGTTGTGGCAACTAACAATGATTTTTCACGAAGGTCCCATCCTCCGTTGCACCTAGGATGTTTATTTAATCGCATGCTCAATATTTGTAACGATTTCCTTCAATGTCATCCATATGATGCTGATGCCAAAGGCAAGTTAAAAAAGCGTAGGATGTTATTGTTATAATGTACAAGGTTAGGGGTAATTAGAGAACTACTGACTGTTCTTAAGTAGATTATCTCTCTGAACCATAACTGTGCAGACAATTCTTCTGTGGGTTGTCTATCAGCCATACAGGTTGACATGAGAAATCTTTAGAGTTTTAGTGACGTAATTGGTAACAGTGACATTAGGATGAATTCATATTTTAATTGTGGTTTTTTTATTCTCCATATTTGTGATATGATTTTATCAGAGAAGAATTTGTGATCATGCTTGCACAAAGCTTTATATCATTTCCTTTTCACTTGTGTAGGTTGTTCATGTGGTGGAGACCCCAAGCAAAGGCAAAAGTCACTCTCAGTCAGAGTCTTACATTTCCCTGTCGTCTCTAACTCCAGGGAAACTGACAAAAGAAATAAAATATTTGAATGATGAGAGTTTCATTTGTGGAAGGGGCAAGTCTACTGATTTTGTAACCTATTCTGTCGATTATGGCTGTGTTAGTTCAGCTGATACCAGCAATGGATGGAGTGAAAGAGATCGCCCAGTGATACAGGTTCAGTCTGATGATATAGTTGAAGGAAAACGAAGGACTGTTATTTTTTTAGATACCAGGACATCTATCCGTTGGGTTATGGCAATCAATTCCTTGGAGATCAAAGGCTTCAAATTAGAAATGGCTGCAGCAGGAGGTTAGTACTTAAAATATATGGATATTGGATTTTTTCTTTACATGGAATGGAGTGCACAGAAATAATGAATAGGATTTCAGTTAGGAGTTCTCTTGAAGCATACTATTATGCTACTTTCTTTCACCTATGCAGATGAAAAATCTTAAATTATATGTTTTCTCAGGGACAATACGTTCTGTAGTCTCACATAGGTTTGGTTTTGAAGTTTGAATGCATTCCAAATGTCAACTAAGAAAGTTTATATATCAAACTAGTATTTTAAATAGGAGAAGTGTTAACCTGCTTTGATGTAGATGTCATGCCTAAAATTTTCACTAGAAAAACCCAACCATTTTTTTTTTTAAGCACACACTGAGCTAATTGACACTATAACTTCTAGGATGAGATAACATGCTTACTAATGTCACTACCAAAAACTTATCATCAAGTTTGTATTCTTGATTGCACATCTTACAAGGATGATATGCTAATTTGACTTTGTCCAATTAGTTTAATTAGAGACTAGTCCACCTAAAAAAAAATTAATCTGATATTCACGTGAATTAGGCTTAGGAATCTCGAAGATTATAATATTTTAATATTAGTATTAACTATGTGAAGGGTAATGACGAAAGTACTAGGTTGGTCCGCTTTTTGCTCCAATGTTATAAGGCTTCCCTCTTCGTGAATTACTTAGGCCAAGTCATAATTTGCTAAGTTTAACTAGTCTACTTAATATATCAATCTAAAAATAATGAATTTCATATTGTCCCTAATACTTTTATTACCCTCGTACTCCCATGCACATGCGCACTAAAATTAATTAGGTGATAGTAAATATTTTGTTGATATTTAGCCATTATAACTATTCTACATTGACTTGGGATAAGGTTTTTGGATTGGATCCTCTTCAGATGGTGTTATTCATATCAATTACAAGAAAATGAAATACCCATCCACCTTACTATCAAGTTGTTACTATCGCTAATGGAAATAAAGCTTATATTGGCATAGTTAACTCTAATAATTTGTGACTTCCTATTAACCTTACCATTGATGCTATTGAGACATGCTAACCTCGACACAAAAATAAAAATTATTACTTGGTCGCTAAAGTGATACGTGATCATTCTATAAATAAAAGCCCTAATCCTCTAACATTACAGTTCAAGGTTTACTTCCAACTAGCTATCATTGAGTTAAAGAGTGCCTTTATGATTAATAGGTTTGGTCAAGCCAATCAAACAACGTGCCAAAATATTAATTTGCAAGGGAGGGATTATGGTAACTTAGCCATTTGAGCCTTTAACACAATTTAGTTATATACATTATTCTATTGATATACTAACTTGACTTGAACTCCTTTTACACTATTTGGCTTCAACTCGTCTTACTATCTAAATTGAAATATGCAATGCAAGAGTGTATAGATTGATGACAATTGAATTAAACCATTGATCTCATTGTCAATGTAAACCCTCCATTACTCACTCATTTGGATAGTAAGGCACTAAGTCCTACATTGTACTCAAACATATACATAAACAACACTCATCCATTCAAACGTTTTCTTCTTATTCCTACATTTATGTTGATAAGGTCAATATGTATTTGTGTGTGAATATTATGCACTTGATCTATACATATTATATATTTTATTTTCAAAATAATATTAATAATTTATCCTTTAAAAATGAATGTAAAATAAATGCTTATAAAACATAAACTTATAATAAAAATAATAACATATATAAATAATCTAGGTTTCTTACTTTATTTATTTATTTATTCCATTCAATAAAAAGAATCATAATTAGACTTCACATTTTATCTCATATATATAAAATATAAATCTAATTTTTTTGTTTATTTTTTTAACTTTAAAGGAAACATTTATAAGAAAAAGAGAAAATAAGGCATATATAAAAGAAAAGCTCATACGATATTAAAAATTAAAGAGAGTTAAGTCTCTCCCTTACTTTTCCTTTCTCTTCTTTTTCTAAGATAATTATTTAAAAAAAATAGTCTTAGAACTCATATTTTCCTGGAAGCCACCATTCATGTGGAAGTGAGGATAGTAAAAAGTTATAGTTGATATTGATGCCAAATAATATCTTAACTGTTGCTGCATTTATGTTAATACATTGTTATCGTTTATATAACTTTATTGTTAATCATTTCTTAAATGATATTCCGTCTTCATTTGTATACCATAAAAGAAACACTCTTAAATGGCCAATAAATTCTTTGTGTAAAATTTTTGTCCAAATATTCATGAATAAATTTTGAGGCTACGTGAAGTCATCTGTGGGTGATCCATATTCTCTTTTTTTTTTCTCCTCTATACAACACAATCCAACCATATGAGATTCTCAATGTACTCAACTCAGATCTAATGGTATAGATAAACTCCATTAATACCCTACGTTATTATACCCCTGTTTGGTAGCCTCCTCAAATATCTGACTTTGTTAGCTAGGCGAATTGAGTATGGCGTGACAGGTACGTTTTGTAAGAAGATGAAATAGTTCATGCCAAACATCTTACACACCAGTGAATGCCATTGGAAGTCAATGGGGGTGAGGGCTTTGGCGACTGGTCAGCTAAGCTATGCATCTAGCAATAAATCACACTTTGACTTGGTCTAGGAGTTGTCCTCCAGTTTTGAAAAGGTGTATTTCTTGAACTATGTGGAAATGTCCAACACAAGAAAAAATTTATAGCTACAGCTAGAACATCTACGAGATTGGATTTGGAAAATTAATATCCATCCATGACAGCGACACATCCATTTTTTTATTTTTTATTTCATTGCTATTCACATGCTACTGTACCGAGACAATTTCCTGCTCGTATCCCTCATCCTTCCCAAGAAGTTTTAGGTAATAGAACACCAGAATCCACAATGTATAATTTCCAACCCACACGATATCTTTTATAGCTGAGTCCAGGAGGCAAAAAGAGGTTATAGCAGCCCCCAAGGCATGGCAGTAGGAGTAATAGCAAATCAAATGTTTTATTTTGTAGATCTGGAGTGAATGTTTCCTCTGGGTTCAGCTTTCATTTCATTTTTCTCCTCACACCACATTCACTAACATATTTTATTTCAGTTTTGTTTCCTTTGATTAGTTGTTACAAGCACGAGGGGACTTGAGGGAAGGATAAAGTATTCAGAGGCGTACGTGGCTCTGCAAACAAACAGAAGATTAATCCTCTTAATTTATGTGTAGAGTGATTTAAGGGGGAAACGTATCCCTTGGGTTGTAGGGGTTAGCCCAGAGGTTTTTCCCCTATGCAGGCCCTCAGCTCTATACAAGCCATAGCTTCATGAAATTATTTTCTTATTTTGTTAGCCCATGTTATAAACTTGCTTCCCATTTTTAGAGTTACTTTGTAAATATTGGATATACTTGGTTGTACGATATTAGCATTTTTATATATAATTTAAGAATTTACATACATTTAGAGTATGATTATTTAACATGAATATGTTATTTCTGTTGTAAAGCTATATCATTATCAAAATTCCAGATAGTAAATGAAATTAATATTTGGCAATAACAAAATTTTATTTAACAATTGATTAGCAAAATATTCGTTTCCTAGAGATTTACTATTAAGCCTACTTGGCCTTCCACATACACAAATTTTAAGGTGCAAAACAAAAGTTCTTTGTTTATATTGATTTCCAAGAAGGTTTGATTCATTTAGGCATTTACACAAATATGTAGGTTTACATTTTTAAGCATTGAAGGAGTATAAAACCTACATTATTGTGTTCAAAGTATCAAATGTAAACTTCTGTTTATCATGAACACTTCCCTTGCTACAGACCCGTAATATCTTTTTGCAAATAAAATGAAATAGAGGAGGCTAATGGTAAAGTTAATTAAGGATTTCTTACATATGTGCTTTCTTCATTACAAATGACTAATTCAATAAAATATGATTCTTTACTCAACTCAAGTCACAATTCTTTTCCATTCCTTCATACTAATGAGTGAACATAGTTGCCTATCCAAATGGAAAAGAGAATATAAACTAATTTACATAATATTTCTTTTATAATAAATGGAAGTATCTCTGATTTCCCTCAACTTTTACTACAACTCATAAAGTATCTTCTCTTCTCTAGATGCAATGAGATGAAAATTTCCTCATAATTTCTATATTACATATGATGGCATAGAAATAACAAATAACATGTCAGTGAATGTAAACTTCCTCTTTCTCCATTTTCTTCCATGTTACAACAATCAAATTACAACTAAACCCAAGAACACAGGGAATGACACCCAAGCAAACAAGGCTTGCTCTATTCCAACTCTTCCTTCGACCACAAAATATCAACTTGCAATAGTACACACATTATTTAATAATGCAAAGAAACACACATATGATAATGCTTGCTCTATTTACATTTTCTTCCATGTTACATTAAAACATTAGTTTTCCACACTACAATAAATTTAACAAATCACAATGAAGGACACACCATTGATTAAAGCTTGCTCTCCACCCTACCGTAATGGCGTCATGGAGCCTCATGGGCTCTAGCCATACCCTTGAGCAAGGAAGTCTTTAAGCTCCAAGATGATGCATGGAGCCTTTTCAAATTTTTACAAGAAATAAGAATAACATAACCCCAGATTTCATGTATGTGGGTTCTCTACTCTTTGCTTCTACCATGATCCATGCATGATACCACCTCCTTACAACAAATTAACAAAAGGGAAAAATGGAGATAAGGAAGAACTTATCTCTCACTTTTAGATAAAGGGACTGCACTCTTGTATCCATCTTTTCTTACCAAGCCAAACCATCTTGATCACTATCTTTCCAAAAAGGTAGACTCATCTCCTCCTCACATTCTTTCTACCATCTCCTTTCAAGTTCTCCAAGAGGAGAAGTGGGAAATTCCCAAATATTCTATCTTCTTGAGATATATAGGGATCCTTCAAACCTACACTCTTTCCCACAAGTTCTCACACATGTGTGAGTCTTGTGCCAATTCCAAGAACTTTTGGGTAGTAGAAGGCTGAGAGTGACAAGTCACTCTTCCCAAGCCCCAACACTTTTTGAATTCGTCACATTCATGAATGTGGACTTTTGAGAGGTCTTTTCACACTCCAAGGACAAGTTCACATGTCAAAAAGGTTCCAAACCCATAGGTATAGGTCCTAGGGGTCTATTCTTGTTCAAAAACCAAGGAAATTGACTCAATAATCACTTTTCAAAACCCACAAAAGAATCCATCCGAGTTTTAATCTTGACCAAGGGTTCCAAACCCAACCAAACTCACATCACATAACCTACAATCGAATTCTACTCAAATCCTTCTAAGTCAAATAGGGCTACACTTAGAACTTCCCAAAGATATATCTGATACGATTCCAATATTTATCCATCCTCCTATTTGCATATTTGATTCCTTTAATGTTAATCCCACATCTACTCACTTAATTTCCTACATAAAATAATTAAGCACAATTAGATATAACAATAAACCACATTAATTGCAAACCGAATCTTTGTAAATTTATTCATAATTCATTTACATAGCTAATTACGCTGACACAACAATTATCTTATTTCAAATTCATCTTCTAAGTTTGAATCTCATACCATAATTCCCATGCACATACCTCTTCATTAAGTAAAATAACAGTGATATAACATAAGCAAAAATAAACTATAAGGTCATTGTTAGACAGTCGCCTTCATATCATTCGTAATATATCTAACCATCTATTTAGGAGAAATATATAACAAATTAAGGTTGTATTAGTCACTTGCAATGCAATGAGAGGCCTTCTGATGAATTACTTCATTTCGAGCCATTTCCCATACTATTACTGTTAAAGGAACATGTTAAGAATTAAGGCAAACAAATTTGTGATTCATGGTCTTGTTAGAATATTGTCATTGATGTCAAAGCGATTGTTGCAAATAATGTCCTTGATATCAAGAAGGAATTCGTTGATCCATGAAAGAGGCCAAAGGCCACTAATTGATTGTGTTCAAAACTTCAAAGGCATATATATATGCTCAAAGGTATATGCATAGTTGTAAAACTCAGACTCGGCAATAACTCGACAAGCCCAAAATTTTTAAAAACTTGGGACTCGGCAAACACTCAGGGAAAAACTGGGCAATAACTTGGCAAATTTATCGAACATTTGAAAATACATAATTTTTAAAAATTAAAATATTCTTCAAAAACAAACATATATACTAAATGTGTAGAACATATTACTGATTTCCATCATATTATTGAACATGACCAGATCAACACCCAACACAAATACAATCAACATGTTTGCATGCTAATGATTATAATTCCCTTACAATCCCTCATGTTGAATGAAAATGAACCTTCAAACAATTGTTTAAAACCTAAGTTCGAGTTCATGGCTTCAATTCATGGATCCGACAAAATTTTTATGAGGGCTGGATTCATTTTGGGTTTGTCCATAATAAAAACATGTAAAACTTTATATATATATATATATTATATATCATGTTAATAAAATTAATATATTATATAATAATAATTAATTATAAAATATACTTATATAATAATAAAAAAATATTAATAATATAATTATAAGACAATAAAATTATAAATATTACAATACAATATATAAATATAATATTATTATAATATATAATTATTATATTAGATATAGTGGAATTAATAGGATTCATGATATTGTTTACATATAGATCACCGCCTCAGCTTGAGACAAGCTAGTATCCCTCATTACAGAGCATCAACTATTAATGGTCCCATTTACATCATCTGCATTTACCTGAGCATCCCATGTACAACAGAGCGTCCCATAATAGCCATATACAACATAGCGTCCCATGTACAGACCCAGCTAGCTTCAGGAACAGATCACAAAATTTACAAAAGAGATTCCCATACATCCATATACAGCAAAGTATCCCATGTACAAAAGAGATTCACATACAAAATTGACCCCTTCCTTACATACAAAATCTGGGGTTACCCTTGACCTGTGCCTTTTACCTTGCAATAGTAAATAATATTTGACTATCTGCATATCTGCATAGACTGGTTGACTAAGCAAAACATGAACTTGAAGGTATCTTTGAGTCACCATCCTCTGACAGCTCCCTTAGGTGTAGCAGATTTCAAGGTAACAAGAGCAAGTGCCGCTTCCTGTTCTTCTCCATTTACCTCCTCTCTGACTGTGTCCTTACTGAATTCATTCTGAATTGCTTCGAGTGCCTTTAGGAAGATCTCCATGGTAGGATGACCTTCTTCCCATATGTGACCATACCTAGCATCCATGATGTCAATTTCAATTCTCCTGTTTTCCAAAATGTTCTAGAATTTCTCCTTAGACAGAGCAAATGTGATGAAAACCTGCATAACAATGTTGTGAAGTGTGAGTCTTCTAAAAGACTCACTAAGCACTCTCTTCTCTCCCTCAAATTTTTCATTATTCCGGGCCTTCCAGATAGACCATAAAATTTTAGTAGAAATGCACATCGATAGAAGAATACAATCCTTGTTCATTATATTGCCAACATTCAACAAATTTTTTGTGGGGCACGGTCTATTATTACTAGTCCAAATATTTATTTTATTGCAAAAGAGTCTCCACAGTTCTTTAGCAAAAATACAGTAAAAAAAGATGTGATGTCATGTCCCCCAAATTGTAACACTAAGCTATAAAGTGTCGAAAGACAAATAAATAAATAATTCAATATTATTATAATTGTAATTATCAAAGATAATATAAAAATTATTATCATTAATATAATAAAATAAATATAAAAATAATAATAATAAATATAGGCAATTGCAATTTAAATATTATTATAATTACCACACATAATATTATATACAATTATTATAATACAAAATAAAACAATTGATATTATTAATTACAATTATAATAATAGTAAAATATTCGTAAAAACTAAACTTGAATACAACTATAGTTTAATAAATAAATAATAAAGCATTTGTATTGATTCCTAGAACATTGATTCCTAAAGGCATAATGCACCTATTACCTCAGCAGCGAATAATATAAATAGCAAATGACAGAAAACAAGGAAGGACGAAGTCATATAAGGCAGTGAGTATAATACTAATAGCAGCAAATAAATATGAGGTGTGATCAGCTTATAAAAGGCAGCAATTAATATACAAGACAATGGTTTAAAGTAAACAAAGGCAGTTGATAAGTCAAAGGCTGCGATCTCCCTCATAATAAACAGATGTGACCCTCAGCCCCATGGTGGGTATAAAGTGAGAGATATCCCAAATACCAATGGCATCGAAGGAGAATAGAATGCAATAGAATGAAAATAAAATAAAATCTGAAATATATTTCTTAGTAAAAGGAGATTTAAAAGTAGAAATCTGAATAGAAAATGAAGGCAGGAATAAAGTGGATATTTCTGAGTATAGCAGCAAATATATATATATATATATATATATATATATATATATATTGTAATGTCCCCATTTTAGCCCTACGCTCTTCTTGAGGATTTAGCCTATTTCTGGAAACTCGTAGGCAAAGCAGATTTGGAAATTAAGGTTTCCACTTTCAGATGCAATTTTGAAGGCTTGCATGTGTGTTTTTCTGACCCATGTCTAGTGGAGTTTTCTGGGTTTTTGGAGAGCTTCAGGATGAGGTAACGTGCATGTTAAGATAATGACATGCAATTTTGACTGACACCTTGTATGCAGGAAAGGTTTCTGGGTTTTCAGAGACCTCTGGGGTGGTGTGACATGCATCTAAATCTGACATCCTTTCTGGGCACTTACTATTTATAGTAAGTTATGATGGCTGCCTGGTTTGTGCTCAAATGATATTTGGAAACACTTACTATTTTTAGTAAGTCTTGATTACTACTCAGTTGGTGTACAGATGAGGTTTTGCAAACTTACTATTTATAGTATTGTGCTATTTTTGGTAAGTCTATTTATAGCAATATCATTCTAGCAGCAGCTCAATCTTTTGTAGTTCACTTTCTATTTTGGGCAGTGTGGTTGATCAGTTTGGCTTTCTGTTGAGTTTGTAGTGAACTTACTATTTTTAGTAAGTCCATTTGTGGCAGTGGCATCATCATCAGCTTGGTTCAGCTCAGCTAATGTCAATTTGCTATTTTTAGTAGTTTATCCATTGCAGTTTGGGCGTTGCTCATGGCTACCTCCTTGGACTGAGTTCCAAACTTAGTCAATTTTCATGTCTTGGAGTTGTACCCCACGCCTAGGCTTGATGACTTCAAGTTGTTTAAAAGAAGGGGACATAAAGGCGGTCAACTATATGTGCATTTAATGTTTAAATATCTCTTCAAAAGTGGGATGACTTGGAGAAGAATATTAAGAGTTTAAATATTTTAAAAATGCATTAAGAGTTTAAATATTGATGCTTTGAGAAGAGTTGTTTATCTTTGGGAAATTATTGTAAAGTTATGCTGCTGGATTGAATCCAGAACCTTGTTGAGGGGTAGCTTAGCAAACCTGGCTAAGGGGAAGCTTAGCGAACACTTTTTTTTTCGGGCCTAAAACTATGGCTTCCTAGAAAGTTTTCTGAAGACCATGCTTCATTTAGGAGTGTGGATAGTGCTTAATTTCAGATTTTAATTACAGGCAGATTGATGGTTTATATTTTGTTTGTATTGCTGATGGCAATGGTTGAAGCGAACTTTTGCTGATAGTTTCGCCTCTGAAATTTATTTCATTCTGGGTATTAGCCCAAGCTGTTTCTCTGTGGAGGGCACCCATTTGTGCAAGGAATCAGATTTTTATACTGAGTATCTGATTTTATAAGTGAAGTCAATTTCTTTGGGGGCCATACCATGCACTGTAGATTGCATTGGGATTCGTGCCAAGTCTCTATTGCTATTTTTGCACAATTTGCTGGTTGTAGTTTGGACGCCTAGATTATTGGCTTCATTTGCCTGCTATTTGGAGTCAATCAGAGCTTAATTGAAGAAGTTGCATCCATTACAGTGTTCCACGGGGACGCGTTCCCCCCAAAAATCCTCGCGTTTCCTAGAGGGGGACGTCTCAGAGACTTGGGGACTTGGGGGGGACGTCCCCCCATCAGCCCACCACCAGCGCCACCATCCCACCACCAATGTCACTGTCTCCAAGATGCTGCTAGGACTTTGAGGATGTTGGGGTGTCCTCAAGACATCTAGGGGACTCCTAATTGTCTCCAAGATGTATAATTCTTATACTTATACATCTTTTTATAACTATTTTTTCAAGTACTATATGTATTTCAGCACCCTACTGCCCTCCCGCCACCGTCCCCCCGCCGTCCCCCTGCCGCCCCCAAACTTAGACTTCCTGTCCTTGCGTCCCTGAAACGCGTCCCCTACCATCCCCGAAACCCCGTGGAACACTGATCCATTATGATTGCTGGTTTATATTTTGTTTGTACTGTTGATGACAATAGATGAAGCAAACTTTTGCTGATAGCTTCGCCTCTGAAATTTATTTCATTCTGGGTATTAGCCCAAGTTGTTTCTCTGTGGAGGGCGCCCATTTGTGCAAGGAATTAGATTTTTATACTGAGTATTTGATTTTATAAGTGAGGTCGACTTCTCTGGGGGCCGTACCATTCACTGTAGATTGCATTGGGATTAGTGCCAAGTCTCTATTGTTGTTTTGGCACAGTTTGCTGGTTGGAGTTTGGACGCCTAGATTATTGGCTTCATTTGCCTACTGTCTGGAGTCAATCGGAGCTGAATTGAAGAAGTTGCATCCATTATGGTGATTTCTTATCTTGTTGATCTGATTTTCTGTATTTCCTGTTTCTGATCAGATTAGTTAGAAATTATTATAATGCTGTTCTGAGCTTCATTTCCATATCATTTTGGCATTGTAATTGTTAGAGGTTGATTACTTTAACTGTTGATAGTTTTTGGAAGCATATCTTTCTAGTTTGCAGCTTATTTCATTCATTGTAAAGCTAGTTAGTAGTACTAACAGCTGTTTAATCTAATTGCTGCAATTTATGTTTGTTTACACTCCCACAATTGAGTGGTTGAGTTTTAAATAATCATCTTTCTTAATGTAATTTTCCCCTCATGAAATAAGTGGTTGTGAGGACTATATTCCCCCCACGAAAATAAGTGGAAGAGAGGATTTTCATGGCTGACTTGCCGCCTTTAATTTTGTATAATCTCACCCACTGAACAAGTGGAGTATTCCCACTGCTTGTGGATGCTTGCTGAAGTAGATGAATGTACTTTCAGTTCTAGATTATTGCTAACGATCCCCAAATCATATGCTATCACCTCGCCCACACTAGGATCTTGGTGAACATTCTTGGTGAGGGTTACTTTACAAGCTGATTTGTATTTGGAGCTAATGCTAATTAGTGGTTTGATGTTGGTTTGTTGTGTTAAATTTGAGAAAAAATTAAGGGGAATATTTCATATATATATATGCTCATAACAAGGGATTATTGGAAGATTGAAATTAATTAGAAATAATTATATAATAATATATTTATGAAATAGATATCTATTATATACAATAATGATGTTTGCAATAATTATTGAGTCTTATAAGTATTTATGATTCTTTAATATAAATGGGAAGAGATTGTATATATATATACTTATGTATTACCCTCATGATATGCTCTAATACATTCATAGATTTCTATATCTATATACCCTGTTAATATGTATGTCCGTAGTCAGTCATTTGTCTGTATTATGAGGTTCATGTTCCATCATGGTAGAGAAGTGGGATCACAAGAGGGGGAGTCCGTGTAACAGAGCCATCTAGATATTCCACCCAGGAATGGGACATGATGAGCCCACAAGGGCCAAGGGGGTTCTGCCTAATTAATCAGGGTATTGCCTTTGAGTCTAGGTTGGTCTCCACTAGATACGCCACCTAGGAATGGGACATGATGAGCCCACGAGGGCCAAGGGGGTTCTGCTTGATTAATCAAGGTACTGCCTTTGGGTCTAGTTCAAGCATGAGATCCACCATTGTAATCTCACCTTCCTATCATGATGCAACATGAGAGGGGAGATTAATTATGGGAAATGTTGGTTATGATGCATAATATAGATTTACTCATACTTAATTCTAATGCCCAATGTGGAGTATTAATTGTTAGGCTATATTAGAGATGGACCTCTAACTTACTTGTAGAGAATAAACCAATTCAAAGTATCCTCTGGGACCTCTTTGCTTGGGAAATTGATAATTTGGGAAAGATTTAGGGTTATCCCAAAAAGGGACATTACATTCATAGTCTCGGAGACTCTGCATAGACTGCACAGATCAATGTCATTATGAGCAATTTTATAAGGGAGTTTTTGTAGCAACAACAACCATTTGAAGCTAGCCTTTTTTGGTTCTATCATTTTCCAATTCAATTCAAAGATCTTCTACCATTGTTCTCTGTTTAGATTAAGGTTCCATGCCTTATTAACATGTTCTGTTAGATCAATTTGTTCAGTTAGAGTGGAATAGACTGTTTTGGCATTAATGCACTGTAGTTTTTTATCATTCTTCCATTTATAATCAAGATATTCCTGACTATTAGTAGAGTCTTCTACTGGGAATTGAACCTCTCTACATGCCTCTCTAATCATTGTATATGTTCTCCAATTGCTTGGAGGGAGATCATATTCCATTTTTAATTCATCCCAGTCCTTAGGATATCCATCTCTGAGAATATTATTGAGGTATTTAATCCCCTTTTGTGCCCAGGCCTTTGCAGAACAGCCTTGTAGTAAGGCCAGGGGTTTATTTTTGTGCTTCAAATTCCACCAAATGGATCTATGCCCCGTTGTGACCTTTTCACACATCACCCCATTCGAAATGGGGACCCCCTAAATTTTGCTCCATTCGGGTCTTTTGGCATTGGTTTTGGTCGGTCTCTCTCGGTTCCGTCTGTCTTTCCGGGGATGCGCCCATCTTTTGGGCCTAAGTTAAAATGTTGGCTAAGTCTGTGAAATTAGGGTTTGTATTCTTTAGGCCAGTTTGAGGTTAATTTGAGTGAGCAAATTGAAGTCTGAGCTTGGCACTGCAATTAGAAGGCTTCCGAAAGGTTCCCATTAAATTTTCACTGAATTCTGACAACTTACTATTTTTAGTAAGTACTCAATTTGGGACCTTTTTCTCTGGACTTTTGAAATTCTGACTGCTTCACCATGTTTTGAGCCCTTTGAGCTACTCGTCTGCAAAAGTTGAGCAAATTCTGACAACTTTCTATTTATAGCAGTTCTGGCTTCGGGAGCAATTTTTTAGGGTTTGCATGTATGATTTTTCAATGCATGTCAAGATAGTCTTTCTTGGTTTTTCGAGAGCTTCGTGATGATGTAACATGCAAGTCAAGTTGATGACTTACTATTTTTAGCAGGTACCCGCATGCAGACTAGTTTTCTGCGTTTTTTGAGATCTCTCTGGCAGTATGACATGCAAACACGTCCGACAATCAGTTGATCACTTTTTCAGGCACTTACTATTTTTAGCAGGTTCACTCCGATAGTCCCAAACCTTTAGTTTCAGGAGCAGAGCAGTTCAGAACATAAATGGAGTCAAACGGAGGTTAGTTGAGGCACATGCAAATGAAATTAGGGTTTCCAACTTTGGTGTCTAAAATGAGGGATAAAACTCGAAAAGAATGAAAAACGGATGTATCCCATTACGATCAACATCTTTCAAGGAATCTTCTAGTAAAATTTGAGCGCAATCTGCATACTTACTATTTATAGTAAGTCACCTCCAGAACAGGGCTAAAAATAGCAGGTGAGCACGAAAGGCAAGTGTGAATAGGTCAGTTAGGTCATGAGGATCACGTGGAACAAATGTCAAGTCAAGAGGAGTTGCAGAAGTTCGAAAATCAAGCAGTTACTAAAAATAGAAAGTGAGGGCAACTAGTCAAAATTGGCTAAGTATTCGAGGGTCACCTTTATAAGTTTACTTAACACTCCAGATGCAAAAATGCCTAAGGCATGCAAGAAAAATGGGAGCATCACCTCCCAAATGCGCCCAAGCTGAGAAGAGGGAGCTTGAAAAATCCTAAGTTACAAGATGGCAGGAGCCCCTATCGAATGCGCCCATCTAAGGAGGCATGAAAGTTTCTAAGGTAAAGAAGTGGAAGCTTGACCCTTCATATGCGCCTAGCATTGCAAGCTCTCAAATGCGCCCTCAAATGGAAGCTCCATCCCCTCATATGTGCCCATCTTGTGAAGGTGGCTTGAAAAGGTTCTAAGGCGTGGAAATGGAAGAAGAACCCCTTGAATGCGCCCTCAAGTTGGAGAAATTATTTTCTAAGGCATCAAGATGGAAGTACCCCCTCCAATATGCGCCCATCATGAAGCAGGTTGATGAAAAAGTTTCTAAGTCAAAAGTTGCCTGACGCCCCCCTAAATGCGCCCAAGGGAGAATATGTTGGCTGAAAATTGTTTAAGGCATTGAGAAATGGAAGCACCACCTCTCAAATGCGCCCAAAGGAGGGTAAGTTGAAATGAATTTTGGTAAGGCCTTGAGGAATGGAAGGAGCCCCCCTCAAATGTGCCCAGAGGAGGGTAAGTTGAAATGAATTTTGCTAAGGCCTTAAGGAATGGAAGGAGCCCCCCTCAAATGTGCCCAAAGTAGAAGTTGTTTGAAAAAAAAGTTTCTAAGGCATCAAAATGGAAGCTTGACCCCCTAAATGCCCCCACTTGGTGAAGGAGTTAAAATAAATTTCTCTAAGGCATGAAAGTGGAAGTATACCCCTCCAAATGCGCCCTAGTTAGAAACATGAGGGAGAAAATTTTCTAAGGCAATGAAAGTGGAAGCCCCACCTAGCAAATGTGCCCAAAGGAAGGAGTTGGATGGAGAAAAAATTCTAAGTCATCAAAATTGCTTGAGACCCCTTCATATGTGCCCATCATGAGCAGAAGGTTTGAAAATTTTTCCAAGTCATAAAAAATGAAAGAAGACCCCCTCAAAGGCGCCCAAGGAGGAATGAGGTAACATGAAAATTGTCAAGGCAAGAAAACATAAGCTCACCCTTCCAAATTCACCCTTGTGGGAAAATATCAAAAAATTTCTAAGGGAAAGAAAAAATGAAGAAAGACCTCTTAAATGCGCCCTTGAGGAAGAGATGAAATTTGTCCAAGGCATGAAGAATTTGAAGGTGAAGTGCAACTCAAACATCAAGATGATATGCACCCCAACACACAAATGTTAAATGTGCCCACAATGAAAAGTTATGAAGAAAGCAGAATTTGCTAAGGAAAAATGATGAACTCTATCAGATCCAAAGATCACTCAGACCTTGGAGATCAGAACATGGGGATTAGGTAAGTGAAGTGAATTTATAAAGTGTTTTGATGCTCTTCTCTTTATTTGTTTTGCAGGATGAATGCCAGGACCAAAGCATGATGACTTGAGGTGATGGAACAAATACTCCAGGACAACATTACAACCTTGGAAGGAGATAAAGTTACATGTTTCAAGCTCCTCCATGATGTCTCAGTTGCACCCATGTCATGAAGGGAGATGTTGGAAGAAATGGTTAAGTGTTGGAATTTTTCCTCAAAGACCCAATATGCACCCAACTTAGGAAGGCAGGTAGTAAGGAAGAAATGATCGAGTCCAAGATTGAAAAATCCTTCAAATTAAAGAATGGAGAAATAATGAAGGCCCAGGCGTTGAAAATCACCCTCAAGCACTTCAAAGTTAATAAATGACAGCAGGATGGATTGAAGGACAAAATAGATGAATTCTTCTTAGGTATGAAGTCCTTCTCCGACAGTGATTCAGAAAGTGTTTTCCAGCATACTTCACCCAACCTAAAATGCAATGGCATCAAGGAGGAAAATCATCATCAAGCAGGAGAAAGAAGTTGCAGTCTTGGAGTTTCAGATTGAGAACATGCTTGCCATGCCAGTTCAAGAAGTTGAAGCTATGTTGGCCAGATTCATAGAGTTCATAGTCAAGGAGAAGAACAGTGGGAACGCGTTTCTGGACAAGAATCTTCTAGAAGATGGTGGGCATTAATTGCTCATAGTGGTCAAAGGGAGAGAGTGGGCATTTTGTGCTCATTTATTACCCCACTCCATTTTCTGGCAGTTTTTAGGGAAGAATCTTGATCGGGGCATATGTGGCTCAATTTGAGCCCTTCATTGTAATTGAATCTGAGCCGTCCATTGGACTTAGCCAACTATAAAAGGGGCATCCCCCCCTCATTTGTAATTCATGAGATTAGAGCATTAGATCATTAGACATAGAGAGACAACTTAGAGATAGCATAGATTGATAGCATAGCATAGATTGAAGAGGAAGGAAGGCTTTCAAATTGAATGCTTTGTAAGAAGTTGTTGTGAACATTCTCATAATAAAAAGAGTTATCATTGCTTATGGTTTCATCTTTTGTTGTGGGTAGCTAGCGAGGCTTCTTTGTTCTTCCAATTTGCTGAGGATCTTAAAGTAGAACTTAGAGTAAAGTAGATTTTAATTCATGCAAGTAGATGTTAGTTGTGGAATGTGGTGTTTAATTTGAGCAAGCTTCGTTTATCCATACCACTAGCGGGCTCATTGATGGTGGGTTTGCCTTGTGTGGTCAACTGGAATATTGTGGACCTAAATTTGTTCTGTATGTGGGTATGTGTCGTTGTGATGGTATTTGCATGGTGAATCGTGATCTGAATACCTCTAGTTACTCCTTTGAAGATTGCACTGGTTCTGTGGAAGTTGTCCAAGGTGAGGCGAAGCAGAATTCGGTTGAAGTTTGTGAAATTTGATCTCCACGTCCCGCATTTAAAATAGACTGTAGCACTTCTTATCCCTGCAACCATTTAAATTTAGTACTTTCTGGTTAGTATAGGAAACCCATGCTTCATAGATAAATCTTTCGAACCTTGAAAATCCCTTTCTCTTTGAGTGAACAATTACGTAAGTCCCCTTGAGATACTAGCAAATCACATCGAGCCAACTGAGACTATCCATTGCATGAAGAAACCTTGGAGTTGAATGCATGATCTTTCTCGCAATCTTAGCATGCAGGATATTTTGATCAAGAGAGGATAGCGTAACCGTTGGTAACTTTATTCTGTGTTGGTGTGGTCATAAAACACCCGTCAACAGGGATTGGCACTAGAAGGAGGGCTGAACGCGAACAATTGAGCAGTTGAACTCCAGATCCTTTCAAGTTTTATTATCTATGGAGACGATCTTAGAGACTCTTTTACCCTCCTAGCACGCCAACAGAATTGGCACTAGAAGGAGGGCGAGCATTGAATTGTTCTAGAAGCTGTGAAGGGGTGGAACATTGGATTGTTTCTGAGAATGTGAATGCCAAACAAGAGTTGCCTTCGAGTAGTAAAAATAGTGATTCTTCAATGGATGGGCAGCAGTCACAAATTTCTTATGACCATGAAGGTCGTCAAGTTGATCTTCCCATGCTACATCGAGTTTTGAATGTGCAATTGTTTCCAAGAAGTTTATCTAACTTTGTAGCGAGAGATGGATGTAGAATTCACGATACCACTTGGCACAATGAATTAAATTGTCTGACATTCTTGTGAAGGGTACATCTGGTTTTGCAATGAAAAGTTTTCTCTTAGGATATTTTCAAACCAGTGGTGCTAGCAAACCTTGAATCAAAAAATCCAAATCTTAGTGAATTCTTCGAGAGATACAAAGAAATGAGCAAGAAGTAGTTGAGCATTGAAAAGTTTCCCGCATAACGCATCTTGTTGGCTGGCTGGTGTAGAATTCACAATGCAAGGCATTCGGAATTCACTTGTCAATTATGCAAGGAGGCCATTAGCCAAGTGCAACATCAGTTAGGATTGTTGGAACAATCGGGTATATGCAGTGCAGAATTTTCAAAGGATTGCCAAGAAGCACACATTTAGCCAACATACCCTGCACCAAAGGAGGAATGCCTAGAAGACAAAATTTGGAGGATGCATCTCACCGTTGTGAATGGTGAAACTTATTTGAAGAAGCATAGCACCACATTATGTGACAATCAAAGGAGTGAGTTTCAAGAAGATATCACGACTGAGCCAAAATAAATTGCAAATGAAAATGAAGTTCCTAACATTGCTTTGAACGAAGAAGGCGTTGAAATGAAGGAAACAATGGAAGATGTTCAGGAGAATGAAGAAATTGTGGGCAATGATCAAGGTTCGGAAAACTGTCACGAAGACCTATCGCTTGATGCTTCGTCAATCCAAGAAAAAGAGGAAATCCTTGCTGAGCATTCATCCACACCACAAAGAGAAGATCCAAATGAAGAGTTGCAAGCCGTTATAAGAAAAGAAATTTCAAATATATGAAGAACAATCATCATATTTCAAATGCCTCGCCTCCCAGCCACAAACAGAACAATTCGAAGGGGCGCTACCCCTTATATTTGAAAACCAGCTTATTAAGGAATCCTTAATTTTTAAGGACACGCTTAGAGATGTGCACAAGGATGCTTGGTTTATTCAACATGAGGATACAAACATAAAAGAGTTGTTCCAGGGTTTCAAGGTTGAGTTAGAACTTCATGAGCATGATGCTGGAGCAAGCGGAATACTGTATCACCAACTGCGACCTCCTGAAGAGGAATGGATAAAAGGAGAATGTCAACTTTAAGGCAAAATACCACCTGATGAAGCAAAGAGTGATGAACAATTCGAAGGGGTGCTGAGTCTATTCCAAGAAGGTCTCAAGATGAATCAGCAGGTAAAATTTTGCATGTCATAGATGCAAATGGAACCACACATCACCAATGGCGACCCCCAGAGGATGTTTGGAATCTCTCTTCACGTGGTAGGTCGGTGCACAACAATCAATAGTCCCCATTCAAGCACGAAGAACACCAGGTTGTCTCTTTCCTTGCTCTTGATTTTGAAGGTCTAGGAAAGACAACTTGCTTGTGGATTAATCATTGTCTAAATGAGTTTCCTCAATTAGTAATCTTTCCTGAAGTTTTGCTTGAGTTTGAGATTTGTATTGTGAAATATTACTTTTATGAGTTCAAAGACAAATTTGCTAGGCTCCACACTATCACTTCTGCTGTGTTGCTACTGAATGTCCTAAGAAATCATGCTAGGAGTTGTATATATTTTTGCCCTTTGAGCCTTGTTCGTTCGAAATTTTTGTTAGAGTAGGTTTTCCTTTTCATTTTTGCTTAGCTTAGTCCACTTTGCTTTCCTTAGTTTAGTTCTCTTTAGTTTAGTTGTTGCTTAGTTTAGTTGGGAATTGAAATATGCTAACCAATTTTTTGCCACAATTTTACACAATAACCAACACTTGGCCAATTTGATTTGCGTTAGTGCCAAAACCAAATCTCTATCAAAGCAACTCTAACCAAGAATGCGCCCCAAACCATTGAAGGAAGAGGGGCGGGCATATGGTTAGAGGATCCCTAGGATCAATAACTCAATACTGAAACTGATACAACTGGAAATGGAAGATAAACTCCACGCCAAGAATGTGCACACAAGATCCTTTTGAAGGCGAGGTGCTAACATATGGCAGATTACTTATTACAAAACTGAAAGAACTTAGGCGGTGAACTAGCCATAAAGATTTCCGCTCAACCACTTAAATAGTGGGGGGAATACTACAAACAATTCAACTAATTCATCCGCTGCAGCGGGCATCCACTCTTGAGTGGGAATTCTCCACTTTTCAGTGGGTACAATGAGAGTTACAAAGTTTATTCTCCACACTGGCGGTAAACCATCCAGGGGTAATTAATGTTTTGCATTACAATTCACAAGTAAATGCAGCAATAATAATGACTGAATTAGTACTACTAATTCACAACCTTACAATGAAATTAATCTGCAATTTACAAGTGTTACAATTGTTAATGTTATAGCCTTCGGTTGATCCTTCCAGCTCACTTCTTTCGAGAAAGTCTTAAATTGAATTTATAGCCGTTGGCTATTCAATTTACTTTATTGTTTTGTACCTTGGGCCGACATAAAAGAAATTGATGTTTATCTTTTATTAGAAGATATCTAATATTCATAAGGTGGCCGACCTCTTGTGAAGAGGTGTGAACATTTATCAAGGCCAACTAGGCCGACTTCAATTAGATAGGCAATCTCTTATAAGGCCGACCTATCTTATATTGTTCATGATTATGTTAAGGCCGACATCATTGAATTGTAATTGTCATTTTTACTTTGGCCGACCTTATGATAAGAAGAGATGCGACCTTTCTAAGATATATATAAATACTTCTGTTTCGTCCATTGAAAAAGGACACATCAGCTAAGTTCGGTTATTCTTATCTGAGCGAATACATCAAGGGCGAATAGATCTGCAAAGTGTGAACTTATCTGAGCGAATACATCAAGGGCGAATAGATCTGCAAAGTGTGAACTTATGAGCGAATACATCAAGGGCGAAGAGATCTTCAAGTGTGAACTTATCTGAGCGAATACATCAGATCAATCAAGTGCAAACCTTTCCAATATTCAGGAGCGAATACATCAGTTTGGTGATATCAAATGTGAATATAAGGTACAGATTGATGTTATACTCTTCAGCTTTGCAATATACTCAAGTGTGAATATATTATGCAAAGTGCGAGTTCAGAATACAAAGGCAAACATTCACAGTGTTGATCTATCTCAGTTTGAAGATCATCCAGTGCCAGATCTGTCATTTGCCAGGTGTGATTTATCACGTCATTATCTGTCACTCCATATTGCTAGGTGCAGTATATCGGTCTTGAGTTAGACCTTATTGTAAATTGTAAAATTGACACTGTTGCATCAAATACAAGAGAGATCTTTGTTGCTGGGTTTTTCTCCCTCAAGAGGAGGGTTTTCCCAGGGTATATGCTGTGTTATTTGTCTGATTTTGAATTAATTTTCTGTGCATTACATCTGATCATAAAATTCAACATGGTATCAAGAGCAGGTCTATGGAAAGATCCGATCAGATCTTGAAAAGCAATTCGAAGTCAGATCTAGTGCATTCTACTTGAGCCAATAGAGTATTTCTGTGCGGGGTGCATTCTTTGGTCTTTCCATTTCAAAAAAGTCCAGTTTTGACATCTACGAAAGGAGCACATCAATCTTGGCTCTCTTCATGAGTTTACTTGAGTCGTATTGTTAGCAATCTGAGATCAGATGATTCCAAGAGAGTTATATGATGCGGCGATCTCACCTTCCGGGATCTGTTGAAGAGATCTAAAAGCACATGATTATGGAAGGTTCTGAAGTAGTCATGTATTCTGAGAGAATTCTATGATCTGGAATGGACTTCAATGGTCTTCACAACCTTGCAGTCAAGAGCTCAACTATGTCAGATCGTGCTGCCAAGGGTTGATGTTTGAAATCAAATGGCTGCAATCAAATAGAGATAAGTATTTGATTCCTTTTTTTGTTGTTTATATTCTTTTATGTGAATCTCAGTCTGCTAAGTTGTATAGATCTGATAAAGTCTTTCCGAGTGATGATCCTATCTATCTCTAACACCTTGGATATTGCTAGTAAGCATGTTGCATAACCTAGTGGATTGCAGTCGAAAACGGAGTGCATTTTAAATTTGAGCAGTCATGGGCCTTGTTCAAATTTAAGCTTGCCATGAGTCTGTGCTCGAGTCATGAAGGCTGTGGATTGATCTGAGTATAAGAACAGCATGTTGTGTTCAATAATTGCTTTCATCAGAACGTTAAAGAAGATAAGTATTCTGTGTTTTATTGAAATCACCTTTCTAGTTTGAAAATCAGTCACTTCATTTAGTTGGATCTTAGGAAAGAGAGTTAGTGATTTCTCTTGAGTTGTGATCTCTAGCATAAAGATCCTTTGAAGATTTCAAATTATTTATTGTGAGTTGTTTCATGCTAATCATGTAGATCTCTGAGTGTGACTTTGAGATGAAAAAGAGAATTGCATTTTCGATTGTGATAGGTTGATCACATCGATATCATTCTCAAATGCATGAACTGTGTTAGAGCCTTGAACTCTTGGAGAGAGTTGGTTCTACATACTAACCGCTTAATGCATTCAAGAAATCTGTAGTTGTGCAGATTATTCCTTTGTTGTGCTGAGTTTGGCACTCTCGAGAGGAGTAAAAGATGAACGAAAGAGTCATACCAGAAATTATATAAAGATAAGTTTCTTTATCCCTCTAGTTTGATCTTTTGATATATTTCTCCTTCAGGTTGATTTATTCATGTTCTAACATTGTGCATAAATTCTTATGTATTCATGTTATAACCTGTGATTGTAAACTTTGTATGATTCCAGTCTTGTTATTTCTTTGGGTAATTACAAACTGTTAAGTAATCTCTCTCTAAAATGCTTGCAGGAGCAAGAAGGTGATGAGAAATTGCTTAATGATGAAAAGCTTGAGGCATCTTGTGAGGAAGTCATGCCAACCAAAGAAATAATCAAGCAGCCTTGGGACTGAGCTGGTGGCCAGAGGGAGCTCACTTCCAGAAGTCTTCTTTGCAATCTTTGGAGCAAGGATCAAGAGGGAGTCTTGTAACTCACTAAGAAGAAGTGAAGATTGTTGTATTAAAAAGGCTCGGTGCTAAACCCTTAGAGGATCCCTTCAGTTGCTGAGATCATAATTGCTCAAGACTGTATTCTGGATTTGCCATTGGTAGCTCCGCAAACCTATTCAGAATAGTGAGATCTGAGATGAGGTCGAGGAGGACTATTCTGAACTCTCTTCAAGTACTAAAGGTGTGCACTGGAAAACATTTATCTAAGTCAAAGTGTTGCAGGCAATCTTGGACGAAGAGGTCAGAAGGTTGATGCAAGTGCCTGAAGATTTAGAGGGAGCTTGCTGAGCCTGAAGAAGATGGTAATCTTGCTGCAGCTAGTTCAGATTTGGTGGATCCTATGTTGTACAGACTAGCTGATTGGATCCTTGATGTATCTAGTTACCACTAGACCTGATATTTGCTATGCAGTGAGTGCACTTAGCCAGGTTATGTGTGATCCGAGGCAGATACATCTTGTTGCAGCTAAACATATCCTGAGATACTTGCGTGGCATAGTTGGATATGGATTGAAGTACACTTCAGACGCAGACTTGGAGTTACTTGGTCTCATTGATTCTGATTGGGCAGGTTGTGTCACAGATCAGAAGAGCACCTCTAGCTGTTGCTTCAGTTTGGGTTCTGCTATGATTTCCTGATGCAACAGGAAGCACTCTTCTGTAGCATTGAGTATAGCAGAGGCTGAGTACATTGCAGCTTGCATGGCAACTCGGGAAGCAGTGTGGCTTGTAAGCCCCTTGCAGGATTATTCGGACAATCAATGGAGCCCGCCATTATTCATTGTGATAATCAGAGTTGTGTAAAGCTTTCTGTTAAGCCTTGACTGAGTATGAGTCTCAGTATCAGTGAGCCTTGCTTAATGAGTTCTTCTCTGTGAGAGAAGTTCGAGGTGAAATCCCTTGTTAATGCATTTTCTTCTATGACAGAAGAATTTGAGGTGAAAGCCCTTGTTTCCACCCTCTGAGAGAGTCATGGTGGATGTCATGTGTGCGACTCCATGACATATGTTGTACTTGTGTTTCACCCTCTGGGAGAGCCATGGTGAAAGTCACGATGAGGTGACAACATCACGCAAGTGATGAACACTTGTACTTACCATTGCACTTTCTTTTGTGACGGAAGAATTTGAGGTGAAAGCCCTCGTTTCCACCCTCTGAGCTGAGTCATGGTGGATGTCATGTGAGTGACTCCATGATAACATCACGTGAGAGAGTCCGTGATGATCCTTCTGTACTCATGTTTCACCCTCTGGGAGAGCCATGGTGAAAGTCACATTGAGGTGACACCATCACGCAAGTGATGAACACTAGTACTTAACCATGTGATGGTTGATATCACATTGAGGTGATATATGTCTCTCTTTATATTTGATTGCAGGTAATGGTGGTAGATGATTTGTCTTCAGCTGGAAGTTCTCTCCCTAGCTGAGAGGGAGTGTTAATGTTATAGCAGCTTCGGTTGATCCTTCCAGCTCACTTCTTTCGAGAAAGTCTTAAATTGAATTTATAGCCGTTGGCTATTCAATTTACTTTATTGTTTTGTACCTTGGGCCGACATAAAAGAAATTGATGTTTATCTTTTATTAGAAGATATCTAATATTCATAAGGTGGCCGACCTCTTGTGAAGAGGTGTGAACATTTATCAAGGCCAACTAGGCCGACTTCAATTAGATAGGCAATCTCTTATAAGGCCGACCTATCTTATATTGTTCATGATTATGTTAAGGCCGACATCATTGAATTGTAATTGTCATTTTTACTTTGGCCGACCTTATGATAAGAAGAGATGCGACCTTTCTAAGATATATATAAATACTTCTGTTTCGTCCATTGAAAAAGGACACATCAGCTAAGTTCGGTTATTCTTATCTGAGCGAATACATCAAGGGCGAATAGATCTGCAAAGTGTGAACTTATCTGAGCGAATACATCAAGGGCGAATAGATCTGCAAAGTGTGAACTTATCTGAGCGAATACATCAAGGGCGAATAGATCTTCAAGTGTGAACTTATCTGAGCGAATACATCAGATCAATCAAGTGCGAACCTTTCCAATATTCAGGAGCGAATACATCAGTTTGGTGATATCAAATGTGAATATAAGGTACAGATTGATGTTATACTCTTCAGCTTTGCAATATACTCAAGTGTGAATATATTATGCAAAGTGCGAGTTCAGAATACAAAGGCAAACATTCACAGTGTTGATCTATCTCAGTTTGAAGATCATCCAGTGCCAGATCTGTCATTTGCCAGGTGTGATTTATCACGTCATTATCTGTCACTCCATATTGCTAGGTGCAGTATATCGGTCTTGAGTTAGACCTTATTGTAAATTGTAAAATTGACACTGTTGCATCAAATACAAGAGAGATCTTTGTTGCTGGGTTTTTCTCCCTCAAGAGGAGGGTTTTCCCAGGGTATATGCTGTGTTATTTGTCTGATTTCAAATTAATTTTCTGTGCATTTACATCTGATCATAAAATTCAACAACAATAACATAACCAATGCAAATACTTGAAAGATGATTCTTCCAACTTTTAATCTTCACAAATACAGAATTACAAGCCAAAATCTGAACTTTGTTCAATCTGATATAATGAACTAGCAAACTGAATTTTCATAACCAGCAAATGCAACATATCAGGAATGTTCAAATCTCTTACCACACTTCACCAAACTTCGATGAGGCAGCAGCTGGTCATCATTAAATTGTTCAAATCTTCTTCCAAAATGCTTCTATCTTCTCCAAATGGAATGCACATGGAATTAGCAGCATAGATGCCCAAGAAGTATTGCATATCAAGAAAAGAGCTAAGTCTGATATAAAACCAACAGCCTGTAATTTTTCAACCAACAACTATGCAACACCCAAATGTTCATAACCTCCACAATACTTCACCATATCGCCTTAAATTAGAAGCAATTAATCACAAGAAACATGGCGACCAGCTCACATGAAACTCTAATGCCAAATCAAACACCAAAAAGAAGACACGAATTTCAAAGCTATCTTCTTGAAATGGTACGGCCCTAGGAGAGGGTCGACCTCTCTTTAAAATTCATCCACTTTATTATAAATTCTGATATTGCACAAATAGGGACACCTCAAGCATACAAACTGAAAGAACCAATACCCATGTGCAATTAAAAATCATTCAAAGAGCTGCATATGAAAATCGCCTTCAGCCATGAACGAACCAGCAAGCTCAAAAACTGAAAAATACATCTAATTCTTCAACAATGAAGCTCAATGTGCACTTTTGAATGAAGCACACTCTCAATCCACCATCTAGGGAACCATAGTTTCAGGCCCGAAGAATGGAGTCAATTTGCTAAGCTTCCCCTTAGCCGGGTTCTGAATTCAATCCAGCAACATTTTGTTATAATTTTCTAAAGATGAAGAACTCTTCTCATAGCCTCAATATATGAGCTTCAATTGGCAACTAAATCACTTCAAATTCCAAGAAGTTGAATCACTTCAACTTCCAAGAGGGACGCCACCTTTAAGAATTTTACTTTTTGAAATAATAAAACTTTATTCAATCTCCCTTTAGGCGTCCAACTTAATAATGCAATAATAAAGCATTTAATAAATCATTAAATGCACAATTGACCGCATAATGTCCCCTCTTTAAAAACATGAAGTTATCACTCCTAGGTGTGGGGTACAACTGAGTAACATAAAATTGACTAAGTATAAACTTAGTCCATTGAGATAACCAAAGCCAAACTGAAACTGAAGGATAGCAAGATGACGAGAGCTGAATTGCTGATGATGCCTCTGCCAAATTTAGACTTACTATAAATAGCCAATGCCAAAAATAGTAAGTTCGCTTCAAAACCATCAGAAAGCCAAACTGAACAACCGAACTGCAAGGGATTGAACTGCTGCCAAACAGCTGCTGCTAAACAGATACTGCTAAAAGATAGACTTGCTAAAAATAGCGAACTGCTAAAAATAGTAAGTTTGCACATCCTCTGAACACCAACTGAGGAGTATCTAAAAGAGGAAACCCTTGAAAAAACATCTGAAAGAGGAAACCCTAATTATTTGCTTCAGCTTAGCCTACGAATTTATGGAAATAGGCTAAATCCAAATGAAGAGTGTAAGGCCAAAATGGGGACATTACAGGAATAAAGGGATCCCATTTGTGAGAGGGGTGTTGTGTTGTTTTTGGCACACACCGGCACAATGTTAGTCCATTTTTTGGATAATCACTCAGGACGTGCTTTAGAGTCCGAGGTTGTTCTCTCGAGTTTTATCATTTGGTTAGGATTTGTACTTGACTCGAAAGGGAATCATCTATTGTGTCTTGACACCAAGTCTCACGATTACTATATTTTACACACAATTAATTTCCCTAAGTCATTGAGGTTTCTTAGGAGAAGTCGTGGCAGGTGAAAAATCTTAAATCCTACTTAATCACCTTTGCAATTCTCAAACCCATTGGAGGCTTCGTTGCCTTTCAACCAATTGTGGAATTGACGAAAAATCAGTATGAAAAAAAAAAGAAAAGAAAGAAAAAAGATAAAATGTGCCAAAAGAAATATCTGAAAAAGAGCAATGAAAAGAAATATCAAAGTATTTGGCTTTGGGAATTTGCGAATATCTCCATCGGGGCTATGGACACCTGGCTGGCAATGGAGCAATATTCGTGAGAATTACAGGACGCTTTTGAAGTTAGGATCATTATGTAGCTCGTCACGACGGATTCTAGGACCTTCAATGGTCTTTTGAGTTGGAATGAACACATATGCACACACTTGTAATCAAAAGATGAGGTGCCTTGATCCAATTTAGGATTCCCCTTCCCTTTTAAGTATGTCCCCTAGTCAATTGATAGGTTGGAAAGAATTATCCAAAGGTTCTGAGTATGGAATGGGTTTTGTCTTTGAAATGTTAAAGAACATTTATTCGAAGTGGTGCTAGATGTTGTGACCTTTTCACACATCACCCCATTCTAAATGGGGACCTCCTAAATTTTGCTCCATTCGGGTCTTTTGGCTTTGGTTTTGGTCGGTCTCTCTCGGTTCCGTCTGTCTTTCCGAGGATGCACCCATCTTTTGGGCCTAAGTTAAAATGTTGGCTAAGTCTGTGAAATTAGGGCATAAGATGCTATTACAAAGAGTGCTGTGGCTAGGGGGCACCCTTGTCTAATTTATCTCTTCTGTGAGTATACCATTCACATCAATTTGTGCAACTACATCCTTGAACAAGGTTTTGACCATATAACAAAATGGTCTAGGGAATCCAAATGCTTCCATGACCATAAATACAAAGGCCCATTCCATTCTATATATGCCTTCTCAAAGTCCAATAGGAGCATTGCTACCCCTTGCCCAATTTGTCTAGCCCACTCCATGGCTTCCCAGCTGGTAACAAGGTTTTCCAAGATATATCTGCTGTTTATAAAGCTAGTTTGGGATGTGTTTATAAATGATGGCAGTACGCCTGACAGCCTATCAACTATAATTTTGGCTAGTATTTTATAGGAAACATTGAGCAGTGTGATTGGTCGCCAATTTTTAACTAGAGACCGATCACCTTCCTTTGGAATCAATTTGATGGCTCCCTTGTTTATTTCTTTGCCCAAGGACCCTCTTTCTAGAGCTTCAATGTAAATTGCATGTAGGTCCTCACATAACCAATCACTGAAGGTTTTATAGAATTCAGCAGGAAGTCCATCCGCTCTCGGGGTCTTATCATTCTTCAAGGAGATGATGGCTTGTTTGATCTCATCTTTTGAGAGATCACTACCTAGCTTCCTAGCATCTGAAAAATTGATCTTTTTGGGAATGAGAAGTTTTACAAGCTCCCTGTTTTTAAGACAATCTCCACTGTCCCCCTTAGAGGAGAACAAACCCTTGTAAAAGTTGTAAAATTGCAGCCTTATTTCCCCTTGATTAGACAAGTTGATACCATCAACATTGATCTTTTCAATCTGCCCTCTAGCCTATCTTTCTTTGATGTACTTGAAGAAAAATTTTCAGCCCTTATCACCATTCTCAAGCCAATTCATCTTGGATCTCACCTTTAGGCCCCTTACTTTCACTGTCTGTAGCCTTCTCAGATTATTTTTGATTAGGTTTAGTTTGCCAAGCAAGCCATCATCCTTAGGGTTCTCTTGCAGATTGGTTTTTGTCTCAAGGAGTTTCTCTTGTAATAAATTCTCTTTCGTCCTATCCAAAGCCTTTTTCCTGCCTATTGTTTGGAACAACTTTCTCCACCCTTGCACATTTACTTCCCATCCTTCAATAGCACCCACATCCTCATGCATCCATTTATTGATAGCCCTTAGGGATTCAATAGCTTTCTTGCAGTCTCCATCCAAGAGAAGGCTAGTATTGATCAAGAAATTTTCACCAGATCCTTTAACTCTCGGTTGGCCATCTTTGAGCTTGGCCTTTATTTTGACGAGGTGATGGTCGGAGAGGGTATAAGGGATAACTTCCACTTTACACCCTTCCTTTACAGATTGAACAGAAAAGAAATCCCTATTTAGGTAAAATCTGTCCAACCTGCAATAAATTCTTCTCCCACCCTTTTGAGCATTCACCATGTGAACCATATGCCCGAGCAATCTTTCTTTTGACCACTAATTGGGTCTTCAACGTTCAATTTACCTTTCATTCTTTGCTAGAAAAGTTTCTCATTCCCTTTCCAATCCCAACTCATTCCTCCCCATTTGTCCTCACTCCTTTCTACAAGGTTAAAATAGCCCTCCCCACCCCCCCCCCCAAGAATCCAGGGGATATCATGTAGGCTACATAACCAATTCCATAGGGTACTTCTCTCTCTATACTCATTAGGAGCATAGATAGAGCATACACAAAATCTGGTTTCATCCTTCTTGATAGTGATCCAAACTGCCCTATTGCAGGGGGAAACTCCTGACCCCACTACATATTGGACCCAATCCTTGTTCAGCAGAATAACTGCACCCTCCACTCCCATCCCCCTCCCCCCCTTTCCTTTTTCATGCTTGGTGGAAAACTGGGAGGCCTCCCTCCAAATGCAGTTGAGGGTTGTTTCCAAGGCAAAGCCAACAATTTCTCACTTCTTGGAGGAGGACAAAATCTTTCTCTTTCCTTTGGTTTAAAAATCTTCTTACTATATATTTTCTGTTTGGAGATTCTAGACCTCTAACATTCCAAGAGATGCAGTTGAGTTCCTTTTTAGGCTTGAAATTATCAAAACATTTGGGGAGCCTGTTTTCTAGCTCAACCCTTTTGGCAGTAGGAGGTATTTCTTCCTTTTCTCTTTAGTCAAAAGGCGGGGTCCTTAGCCAAGGAGCCATTGCCTCTCATCCCTTTCTTTTTTTTGTATCTTCTAGTTTTTTGGAGTGCAATTTCCATGGGAGCCTCTTCCTCCTCTGTGATATCCTTAGTCAAGATTCCTCCCATGTCATCTGTAGAATCCATTCCATGGTGAGATGTCCAACCATTTGAAGTTACCAATTCCTCAAAGATGGGAGTACTTTCATTTCCTTCTTTTGGACCAGAGTAAGCCACTATTTCCTATTTAGGAATGTCCTTTAAGCCACTATTTCCTGTTCAGGAAAGTCCTTTTCAATCTTAATTTAATCATTTGTTTCATTATCCCTTACTAGATAAATTGTAGCAAGGGGATCAGTCATTGCTTGACAGGCACCACCTATATTAAGGTGGTTTGTTTCACAGATAGTTAGTTTAGCATGCAAGGCATCCTCTTGTGAAGGGGGGACAGTATTCTTAGGATTAAGATCTGAGAAAAAATTTCCTGGGTGGGGGCCCTCTACATCAACAAAGTTTTTGTTCTTGCTATTGCCAGTTAACAACTCATAGGTGTCTTCTTCATTAAGGTGGTTATTTCCAGAATTATTTTCCAACTGTATATTCGATCTGATTTTATCCATTTCAAGTTGTTGGGAATTATTCTTTTTAAAATCTTGGTGTGCAGTTAAGTTAATCCTTCCTTCTTTGTTTTTCTCTGAACCTACTTTCTCAAGCATTGACAAGGGTTCTTTTAGTTCTTCCATTGAGTTTTGCAGAGTTGGCGAAACCCTTTCAGAGTCCAAACTGGAATTGATTATTAGGTTTGGATCCATCCTGTTTTCTTTTAGTGTCTCTTTGTTGGTCAAGTGATTTTCTAATTCACTCTCTAAATTTATCTTTTTTGAGTTATCTTCACTGCCCATTTCTGGGGGGGGAGTTATTGGTTTTCTTGTTTGATTCATTATATTTATTTTTCCTCCCAATTAGAGGGAAATTCCTCCTTATATGGCCTTCCTTATTGCAAAGGTAGCAAGCATTTAGACCCCCTAGGGTTTCCACAACACACCTAAATGCGACATTTTTAACTTTGATTTCTAGTTCATCGGGGATATCACTATAGCTCTTGCATTAGAATGGGGCAAGGCCGTTTTGGTGTCATCAACCCTAACAATGTTTTCATAGGGTTCCAAAATAAGTGGGATAAAGTTCCAGAGCCTTGGTGGGACTTGTTTAATTACAATCCATCGAGGGCTCGAAAGGGCCAAAACCTCTTTGTTCAAAGCTTCAGGATCCCATGGTAGGGCTTGAAACACAGTTCTCCCAACTTGCCAAAATTGCCTTTTAAGTACTGTTTCCTGTGCTTTGGGGTTGTTAAAGAAGATTATTGAAATTATTATTGATATTCATGATTGGCGTATTTACAAATGGAGAGAAGATCTCCTTATAAAGAAAATGCAAGACAATGTTTCTAAAAGAAACAATCGTTAACTGACGAAAAAGCAAGAAAACGGGAAGTCATAAATTACTAAATATTTTAATACCCTCCCTTAATGTCATCGTACAAACAAAAACTAAGTCCCCCCATATTGTGCTGGTCATCAAAATGCATAGTATGCAGACTCCTGCTCAGTCTGCTTTGCCACTGGAGCACTTTGTTGAGACGCTTCTTGGTTGGACTTCTCATCAGCCAACCACTTTCTGCAATACCTCTGTATATGACTAATCTTCCCACAGTAATGGCAAGTAATAGACTTCTTCTTGGAGCTCTCCTCTGAATCGCCTCGTTCTTTCTGCTAAGTGGACTTGCCTTTGCCAACGTCCTTGACAGTAAGTGCTTGTTCAACACTAGGAGACTCACTGCTACTCCCAAACTATTTCCTCCACCTATCCTGTTGCAAAAGCTTATTGCACAGTTCATCAAACTTCAAGTCAACATTGGTGGATGTAATGTTGAGCGTTTCGATGAAGTGCTCGTAGGAACGTGGCAAACTCTTCAAAGTGATCACCACCATATCCTCCTCTTCTATTTTACGACCAATGGCCTCCAATTGATCACGAATATTTTTTATTTTCATCAAGTGCTCCTGCAAAGACGGTTATCCATCATAATAGAGAAAAGCATATTCTTCAGAAAGAAAGCCCTTCCCTTGTCTGAGGTCTCATGAAGATCTTTCAAATGCTTCCAGATCTCCGCAACAGATTTACTAGATGGTATTTCTGGTAACATCTCATCGACGATAGATAATTTAAGAAGCATGACTGCCTCCCTATTACTGCCATCATGCTTGTCCTGATCCTTCCCAACAGAAGTGGGATGAGTTTCTGTACCTAGGACAAGCGCATCTAGACATCGATACTCAAAGATGGTAAGCATCCTCTGCTTCTACGCATTGTAATTCTTTCCATTGAACCTCTGCGAACTTTCCAACATAACATTGGACAAAGTTGCCATCCCTCCCCTTTTCCAAAGCATGAAAAACGAGGTAACTTTGTGATCAGCTAGCAAAACATTGGACAATCAGCTGGCACAACACCCGATTTTTCAAAAATCGTCTGAAAAAGAGGCTCAAAAACTGTAAGATTTTTTTTGAAAAACCCTCAAAAACTTTGAAAGTAAGATTTTTTTCGAAAAAAATATCCTCAAAAACTTAAGAGCAAAATTTTGTAAATTTTTAAGAAAATATTTCCAAAATTGTTTGCAATTTTTTTTAATTTTCCCAGACAATTGTCAAACCGGCTCTAATTTTTTTTAAGCTGCCATGAAATCGAAAAAATTCACCTCGAACTAGAAAATGCCACAAAAATGCAACAAACCCTAGAATCTCCACGAATCTGTAGAAAAATATCAGAAATTTCCAAGGTTACGGCTCCAAAACAATGTAGAAATATGTAAAAAATAAAAGCTAAAAAACACGAGCAGAAAGACCCACAAACTGGAGGTCACCATTCTTTTTAGAACTTGGAGCAAATTCAAACTCGTGAAGCGGCCAAGAAAAACTGAAAGAACCAGCAAAAATCCTTAGAAAAATGCGCAGAGAAGAAAATACTAGGTTGCAGCCACAAATGCCCAGATCACATAGAATATTTAGGGCAAAAAATCGTCACAACTGCGGGAACCTCAAAAAAAAAATCGTGGAGCTTGTAGAGATCGCAATTTTTTTCTAGATGAACCTGACGTCGCGCATGGGGGAAAGGAATGACGTGACGCGAGCAGAAGAACCTTCAATTTCCTCAAACACGAAAAATGCCGACCGATTTGTAGCACCCAAAAACCTTTAGCACTAGCAAAAAATTGCGTCCTTCAAAAATCCGCAGAAATCAGAAGCAAACTCACGAAAAAGTTCTCAAAAAATCCTTTGAAATCTTCACGAAAATCTCTTAAAAAAAAATTGTTTTGAAAAAAAAATTCTTTGAATCAACTAACCAGGCTTGAACATGAGCTCTAATACCATGAAATTATTATTGATATTCATGATTGGCGTATTTACAAATGGAGAGAAGATCTCCTTATAAAGAAAATGCAAAACAATGTTTCTAAAAGAAACAATTGTTAACTGACGAAAAAGCAAGAAAATAGGAAGTCAAAAATTACTAACTAAAAGAAGATTGACGACTAACTAAAGCTTAATAAAAACAAAGATGACCATTAATATTACATTAAATATTTTAATAATTACAAACAAACCCTTCAACACCATTCTACAAAAATAAAAATGCAGCCCTAATTTCTTATTCCATACATCATTAAACCACTCATCCATATAAGTTCTTGCTGGTATTTTATTAGCATCAACCACAGCAAAAAAAGATAGCAAATTTAACCAATTTATTATCTTTAAAGGAAATTGCATTTTGTAAGGCTTCATTCGCAATTAGGGTATCTCTTCTAGGGGAGTGCGGGAGGTGCTTACCTTGTTCTCCATGTTCGCACTCGCCACACTCAACCCTTTCAACCACAAATTTGGCACCTTTAGGAATGGTATCTCTAACACCCGCCAGAATATCTCTGAAGGACCTCGGTTGTGAAGCACTAGGGTCTAAATCTTGTTGATTAGAATGACCATCAAGGGGTCGTTTCCCCCATCCATTTTAATGAATGCTCGCGTCGAGCATACACGAGCAACAATCGATAGTGCGACAAGGGCAATAACATTTACACATGCTGTGAGCATCAAAAGACCGCCGAAAAGAAATCAAAACAGGAGGGGAGAGGAGAGATCGTACCCTGGCCTGACACTTCCCTCGTGGAGGAGGGCTGAGCCTCCTCCACGGCTGTGTGGGAGTGTCCCACAATTCTTGCAAATAGTATTCGCACGCCCAAGCTTTCCTTTCTACGGCCATATATAATTATTAATATTAATAATATAGTAATATGTAAATATTAATAATATAAGATAATAATATTATAAATATTGTAATATAAATATAATATTATATTATTATAACATATAATTATTAATAATTTAATAGACATTAATATATACAAATATGAGAAATTGGGCTTATTAGGCAATGTTGCTCTGGAGTAGATGAATCCATTGGTGTTACCATTTTTGGCATCACAATATAACAGGCTCTCTTAAACACAGCTAGTTGAGGACCAATCTTGCAAATCCCAGGAGCGATTGTCTCTGGGGATGAAGCCTTCTACGCAGCTGTAGAACTACACATTGCCGACAGATTATTGCATGCAAAATGAAAGAAAACCCTAAGAAAAATCGCATCCATAATAAATCGACCTTTTAAGTGAGGCTTGCCGAGTTTTTCAAGATTAAATCGTGCATTTTTGCGTGTTGTTGCAGGTTCACAACAAAAAATCGCCGCGATTTTATGCAATGGAGCAACTGCGAGTTATATTGCGATTTACTTGGCACCGTTAATGGCGTGCGAGTAACCCCGCGTTTGCCGAGTAATCAACGAGTATTGCTTCTATGGGTGTATGTATATATCCGCTATATCCCGATATTATAGCTACTATTGTATAGGGCAATTGATTGTACTGTTTGAATCTTGATGATGAATAAAACATGGTTGATCTTGTTAATAAATGATTGAGTTATGTTTAAATGATGGTTTCATTTGATTGTTACTTCTAAATGATTAGTCTTGATTAAATGTTGCATACAATTATAGAATAATAGTATTCTAACTTGTGAGATGTTTTTACCTTGTTATGAGCATATGACTGCCGGTGTCATGTCATGATGTGCAGGTATGAAGACTGTACCTCCGGACAGAGGAGAGACATCATTCGGGGAGGAACTTGGTCGGGAAACAGTAACGATTACCAAATTGAGCATACACACACATTCTATAGATTGAGTAAGCCAAGTCTGTTTGTCGAGATAACGGTAAGTCATCCGTAGGCTTGTTTATTGACCATAAGGATTCTGAATTCACTTCTTTATGCTTTAGGGGATGTGATTGTTTAAACGTTAGACTTGCTATACAATGACCCAAGTATGAATGATGTGAATGTTATGTGTTAATGATTGAATGGGAACGCACGTACATCTATACATTGTGAACACGTATTTATATGTACAGACATATCAATACATGTGTAGGTTAAGTAGACGGATATGCTCATACACATGTGTCAACATGTATGTACACATACATACGTATATACAGGTGTATATATGTACACATTCCGTCTGATATCTATAGTGAAAATAATATTTAATAATATTGCCTAGCAAAATTACATAAATATTTATGTATTAATGTATATATTAACAATGTGATTATATTTATGGATATATATACATAAATACATAAATGTAAATGTATTATATATTTATATATTTAAATATATGTATTAATATTAAGGTAATATTTACATATATATAAATATATATATAGATCACGATATAATGTCGGAAAATATATATATTTATATATTTAGAAATATTACACCTAATTAAAATACATATATGATTAAATATATAAATGATTAAGGTTAAAATGTGAAATGTATAAATAAAAATTGAACACAAAAGATTTAAATACTTTAGCAATAGTGAAATATTTCGATTTTTATCTCATTATGGAAAATCGTGCCTTTTGTTTGAGATAATCAAATCAAAGAGAAGTCGAATTGTTTATAATGAACATTTGAAATATTTAAAAAGAGGAAAGAAACGTTTTAATCATGAAAATCGCGTGAAAAAAGCCACGCGCAGGAAAAAAAAAACGCGTCTAAAACGCGCAGACAAAGAATAGGTCAATGAATAATGGCCGACACTATTCTTAGGGCATCAAAAATGGTGAACGTGGAAGCTTTTTAACCTTGACCTAACGTAAATAAGTCATCATTTAAATATGACTGGCCAAAAGAAAACGTGTGACGTTTTTGAAGATAAAAGTTGAAAAATTCTTCTCTTGCTGACTCTAAGGAGGTCAAATCACCTTCAATTTGATGACATAGGGTTAAAGAATCCGCCAAATGTCTTTTTGACTGTTTCTGAGCACTGTGTTGTCATTTGGCATGCCTTCATAAGTGGAAATCTGTTGCAATTCGGGCCTATATATATACGCCCTTTCATTCATTGAAAATACACACTTTTGGAGCAATCTGAGTTTACTATTTTTATTCCATATCCATTACATTGTACTGCTTGAGTTTCCTGTATTGTTGAGTTTGATAAATACAGTGAATTATTTCCAGCATTTACCAGTCACAGTGAATTAAGTCATTTTGAGTTTAAAGTGAGGTATTTGTATAGCTGAGTAGGAATTGAGTGGTGGAAACACGTCTGTGAGAAGAGTTATAGGAGTTCACTATAGAGTGAAATACTTTCATAAAAAGAAGCCATATTTAGCTGAAACCCTGGAAGCTTATTTGAAGAAGAATCTAGAAGAGCAAATTTGGAAGGAGAAGCTTTAAAATCAGGCATGAATCCTCCTAAGTTTATAATTTTTATTGAAGTGTTGTTTCCTTTTTGATCTTGTGATTGCTGTTTTCAATTAGCTCTAATAGGAAAGAACTGTTTTGATGAATAATTAAAGCAATTCATTTAAGAAGAAAATGTGAAAAGGATTCAATGATTAGGGGGAAATTGTGAAAAAGGGATTATTTGGATAAAGAGCTTAAGGGATTAGATTATTTCTCTTGCATTAAAACGAAATAATGGAAAAGATAAAAGGGAAGGATTTATTTGCATTTTGAATGGTTATTGCATGTTGTGTATGATCTCTATATATGGAGAATACGTAGACATACTTATTATATCTACTAGGATCGAAGTGATGGCAGAATCAAGTGAAGTCTTTTAGCTTAAGTTATTAGGATAACTGAGACAAGTTAAATACTCCTAGGATATAGAATTCCTAGTTAGGAGGATTGTTACAAGACACTTGAATACTGTTTTCATTTCTAGTAGGTTCGTGATGTGATTGGTGGATGTCCGGGATGCGATGTGTGATTCACCATTGAAGGACAAATCCCATGTGAGTAAGGAAGCCTTAAGTCAAATCGACTTCGAAAGTAGTGTTTATGATATTTAGACCTTCATTCAGCATCAATGAGAATACTTTGGCCAAAGTAGTAAAATGTACGACTTCCACATAGATGTGAGTTAGTTGAGACTACACTGTCAGTTCATTGTGATCCAAGTACTAGTTCGAGATTGTGAAATAGCAAAGTTCTAGTTGTGTAGGACACAACACTATGCCCGCTTGGTAATCGCGTTAAAGGATACCCTACCAATCTCTTCTTCGAAGGGAGGCCGCTCATTGCAAAATGATCGTAAGGGATGCGATTATAAGTCCGCGGCTGGCGAAAAGCTACCGAAAGTGATGTTTCTCCTCCACAGCGAGCGGCCGATGTACCAAGATTTGAAAGGACGGACTCCTGGACCTTCTTACTTCTATTTGTGCAAAGGCTTACGAGCTATGTATGTAACTGTATTACTTTTTAACTTTGATTTATGTTTGCAATGAAAATGAAATTCATGAGGAAACATATTGTAACTTGTACGTATTTATCAATAAAGAAAGGAAGAACTTTATTGTATTATCTTTGTTACTTGTTACCTTTACATGTTTTAAGTGAGAATTGGAAAGTTTTTACCTATTGAATCTCTGGGTCGCTATAATATCAAGTTAATGAGATCTATTCAAGGAAGGCAACAATTAAGTGAAATTTACACATTCATTGTTGGGCCGCTGCAATGTCGCCTTCTCGAGCATGACCTTTTCTGTTGACCGTTGGCCTATTCTGGAGACCCGTAGGCTACTCGGGGGTGAAATTAGGGTTTCATGGTTGGAGGTTGCTTTTGCTCGTGAATTGGTGATTGAACTGTGGATTCCTTTTGGGTTTTCAGTGAGCTTCGCGGTGATGTGATTTTCTTGGCATTCCGAGCACCTTCATGAATTTACTATTTTTAGTAAATTCTATTTCTGGCAGTGGTCCTGTTGGCTTCGGCACGGTTGGCTCTCATCTTCAGTCAGTCCAATTGGTTTGATCAATCTTGACCTTGGGAAGCATTTTTGGTGAGATAAGTCCAGTTGATTTAAAAATGTTATATTTTGAAGTTATATTTTAATATTGTGACCCCTTGGCCTAGTGAAACAACTTTAAGTTGTTCTTAAAAGGGGGACTTTGAGGGGTGGCGCCTCATGGAGATATTTCTATATTTTCTAAAGGTTCAAAACAAATGCTTGAAATTGGACGCCATCTTGTGGAGGAGTTTATTTTAAATTAAAGTCAAATTTATCTTGAGGAAAAGGAGTTATTTCAAATTTGAAAAGTTAGGGTTTCTAGAAGCTTCTGGAGAGTCTTCACAAAGTTATAAAAGGAGGTCTTGGGTCTTCATTTGGATTATCTGATATCTTGAGTAATGTTATGCTGCCGAAATGGTGTTGGACTGCTTCGAGGAATGAATGCCTCCTAGCTTGGCTCAACTTCGTGCTTGAGAGATAGCACCTAGTGGAGAGGTTTGCTTGCTTTTGAGTGATTTTGTAGTGAGTTTGCTTATAGCTGTTGTTTCTTCATTGTAATCCTTATATTTGCAAAATAATCGAAAAATCTGGAGTTGCTGGTTTGTGTTGCAGATTGGGTTTTTGTCTCATAAGTCTTAGTGTGATTTTATTCTGGTTCTGGGTAGTTTACCCATGCAATTGCTAGACTAGGGCGCCCCTCTCTATGAAGTTTGGGATTTTATTATGAAGTCTTCAATTTTATAAGTCAAAATCGCCCCTCCTTGCAGCCGTACCTTTCTAGTCTTCATTGGGATTCGTGCCAAAAATAAATATCAACGTTTAAGGTCTGATTTCTGTTATCATCTTGGGTGCCTACATTATAAGAGTACTTTGCATCAGATTTCATGCAATTTGAGTGAGTAATGAGTGAGTTGTGAACTTTTCATTGAGTTTATGTATTGCTGGTTGGGTAATTTCAGTCTTTGTTCAGTCATGACAGCTTGCATAAAGTCCACCATTTGAGTTAGGTTTGGAATGGGAGTCATAGAGAGCATTAAGGACAACATTATACATTGTAGCAGCATTGTGAACTTTCTTATCTTGTGCTTTAGCAGACTAAACTCTCATATTGTAAGCTGAACAGTAGTACTGTCAGCATCTTTCTTATTCTTGCTAATTTCATACTTTGTAATGCCCACTGAATAAGTGGAAGAGGCTGGCTTGCCGCCTGTTTACTTTGAGTTGCATTGTAGTTTTCAATATCTCCACCATATGGTCGCCTCATTTCCATTCTGGATTGGGTAACACATACTTGGTGTTGAGTTACTTTCTGCATTGTAATTGATAGGGATCCTCTGACCATATGCACGCTGTCATCTGGTGCATCCTTGGTTAGGGTTATTTTTGTTTGTGCATTGCATCGAGATCCTCTGACCACATGCTAACACCTTGCCCATCTTGGGATCCTGGTGTACATCCTTGGTTAGAGTTGAATTCTGCATTGTTTAGTTATTTGCTAACCCTGATGGGTGCATGTTGTTTGTAATCACATTCAAAATAAATTTTTTTTTTGGCTCGGAATATTTCATTGACCTCCCTTCATTAAGTATCTAATATGGAAAATAAATTAAATTAACTTTATATATTTCTTGCCAACCACCTTTAATGCTGGCCTATCACCTTTGTCATGACACGTATATGTATTTATGTGATCATCCAACTATGATATATGATATATGATCATGGGCAGCGATGAATATTAATAGAAGGGCCAGTAATTGGTTAATGAAGGCAGAAAATGCTATATTATAAGCATCAACTATAATTGATGAGGCAGTGTTTGAGATTTGTGAGAAGGCAGCGACCAAACCGAGACAAAGGTAGTGATAAAGCATGGAGTGTGTTAAGAAAAGACGCCTCCCTTTGTCAAGGAATACATCTCTTCATGAAGACGCCTCTCTTTGTGAAGGTATATAAAGAGTTTTGTGATTTGTGGTTAAGTGAGTATGGAGTGTTGAAGATAATTCATATACACCAGCAGAGATATATGCAGATCTAAAAGATAAAATATGCAGATCTGAAACAGATATATGCAGATTTGAAAGAGATATAAAAGGAACATTAAAATGGAGGAGAAAAGAGTGAAGTGTTGCAATGAGAATTTAGTTGATTAAGTGCAGATCTACAGAAGTCTAGATCAGAATTTCGTTTTGGTGGAATAGAAAAGGTTATATCATATGTACACCAACAACCTTGTGTGAAGAACAGAATAAATATATAATTGAGGCAGATTTTGTGAAGAAGTTTATATGAGTAACACTCATTAAAGGTGCAAGATTCAACAAGGCATACAAGATTAAAGGAGATTGAATTGTCCATCATCCATTGTAGAACCCACATTCATAAGGTGGAATTTTGTTTGGAAGTCAGTGCTTTGTAAGGATATATTGGTGTGTCTCGCTAAGTTGGCGCTTAGCAGTGGGGTTGGTGCCTACAAATTGTGGGGATTGGTGTTTCTTGTAGGTTGGTTCCTACAAAACTTGTAAGAGAGTTTTATATGAGCAATACTTTGCCATGGTTTTCTCCTGTAAGGGTTTCCGCATAAATCATGTTTCTTGTGTTGCATAATTGTTAGATCTTATGTGAATGATATTGTGTGATTGCTATTGCTATGATTAAGTTTTGAAAAAGTAAAGAATTGTCTTATATTGATTCACCCCCTCAGCGACTCTAAAAGTTCATCCAAGGTTATAGTAGATTTTGGAAAGCCAAACACCCTAAACCTCTCGGTAGATAAGATTGATGATGATGGATTACCTTTTATTAGCTCATACCTATATAGTGGGGGCATATTAATTGGAAGGTGAACTCACCTTGTGTAATACCTATGACCGATGGCATAATATAGGTAACTACACTTTATCCATTAGGATTCCAAACATACTTAAGCCACTAAGCATCAATCCCAATAAGATCATTCAATGTAAACAAAGATGAAGAAGCCATTAAAACTAACATTCTAAAACATGAAAGCTTGATAAACATTTACTCTAAGACATTGAAACTTATCCTATTGGGGGAGTGGTCTCGCATTGATGTGGAATGGCGACCCTTTCCCAATCCTTTGGATAATGAGCTTATTTCAATTAGTTTTATTGAAGAAAACTGATGAAACCGATGAAAGATGTGTATTGTAAAACATGATGAAAACTATTTTAACATGATAAATGCTATGATGATTGATGTAAGTGTATGCAAAGCTATTCTAAATGTATGCAAGATTTGAAAGATTAAAACCCTAATTTCAAAATATACTAAATGGATGCAACTAAGTTACCATGGAAGCCATTAATGGATGCTCTAAGCTATTAATGCAAGATTTAAACTAAAAAAAAGCTAAATATGTGCTAAATGTGGATGCAAATGAGAGTGATTTTAATAGCATAAGTTTGCTATCAAAAGATGGATCCGTATTCAATAGATGCAAACTCTATTTATAGAATAGGCAAAATGAAACTGATGGTCAAGATTGAAAGAATCAATCAATGGTTATAATGGAAGGAAGTTGGAGGCATGGATCATGAATTCCCATCAAGGGTTGAGAATGCAAGTTGATATTTAATCAAGGGCTCACAATCATCCAAACAAACACACTTTCAAAACTTGCACAAGAAGTTTGTTGAAAGTTTGTTACAAGGAAGAATATTCCTTTTTCAAATGAGTGGAGGGAAAAAATATTCCATAGGAAATCCCTTTTGGAGAAAATTAGCATTTAATTAATAAAACCAAATTTTAATGTGCAAAGGGGGAAGGAATATTCCATGAGAATATTCCCTTTTGGAGGAATGTGCAAAGGAGGAATATTCTCAAGGAATATTCCCTTGCAAGTGGGAGGATTAGATTTAATTAGTAATTTGATAATTAAAGCAAAGTTTCAATTATGCAAATTAGGGGAATTAAATGATATTCATTAAATAAATGATTTAATGAGAAAGGGGATGTGACATGATATTTAATTAAATAGCTTAGGGTTATTTAATTAAATAAGAGGACTTAGGGGTTTAAATTAAATAATTTGCACTATTTAATTAAACAGTGCAAAAGGTTAGCACAAGAGGGGGTGAATTAACCTAATTAGGTCAGTTAGATTAATAGATGAAAATGATGCAATTAATTAAATAGCTAGGATAATTTAATCAATTAAGCGAAAAGAGGATGGATTTTAGGATGAAATAGTGTTAGTACATAGATTCAAGTGTGCGATATCATTCAAGACATTTTTAAGTGTTTACAATACCAATTTCAGCCTCAAGCTGAAGCATACAAAAATGGAAGAGATATCATGTTTAGGAACAATCCTAAACCCTAGAGTTATCCCCTAAACCCTCCCCTATGTACTTGGGTGACAGGGGCATCCTTTGCCCAAGGACTGCCTACATACCCACTTACAAACGTGATTGAAGTCCCTTGTAGTTCTCCTTAGAATATCTCTATCATTGAACATACAAATGTTCCTATAACTAGGGGTTCCGCAACCACTCAAATAAGACTACTCATGGGAGTGAGATAGAAAGAATACTATAGAAGAGAATCCATGGAAAGAACTAAAACCAAATGGGGTAACAAACCACCATTTACCAATACCCATTCTAAAACAAAGCCATAGCTCATAGAGTTTTATAGATTACTAATGCATATCCCATTAGAGATCCTTTAAATGATTGCCAATAGTTAATGATGCTTAATTATAAGTAGGGAAACCCAACTCGGTTCCCAATTTAGCAGCTTGAACTATGACAATTTCATCTAAGGACATCGATATCTCAAATTAGATCTCACCACCTTTATTATTCATAATTCAACATGAGGATCCCAAAATATCTTACAGGATCATCTCATTGACATTGAGGCTAGATTGATTACTTATAAACTAGAAATTCTCTTTGTTTGCAATGGCATAGTTGACCATTACCATATAGCTCAGTCATAGACATCAATGAGTCACAAAGGAAGTGCATGTGACCTCATAGGTCTTAACACCTAGGCATATCTTTGTCTTAGTCATGAGTTCTACTCGAGTCATACCCAAGATAGCTAAACAAGATCTCCTTTATGAAGTCAATCAAGGATCTCACAATTAACCAAGGCCACTAATAATTCCAGCACATGCAACACAATATATTCAACAAGTGTAGTGGCAAGACCATACATAGTTTTCATTACCACAATACAATTTCATTTTTCTATACTGAACCCACACATAAGTATCCTCACATAGTTTCATTGCATGAATTGAGAGTAGTCAAAACCACACAAAGAATATCATCCATAATCATCATTACTTGCGTTTGGTACTAATACTTTGATTATATCAATGACATGACAAAATTAGCTTCTAGATCCTTATTTGTCCCCCTTATCCTTAAGCAGATGGATTACAAGACAAGGACATAGATGCTACCATACATGTACCAAGGACCATGGCAAGGTTATCAAGTTTATAACATTTGGTTTTTGATACAGCATAAGGACTTATAGGTTCTATTTGTTAGTCTACCCATATTCAAGAATTTAATACTCAAAACTTGATTTAGGGGATCATAGTAATTTTCTCACTTTCAACATTTACACAATCATAAAAGGGTACTTAGAACAAACATATATGCAATTTTGATTTACCACTAAAGTACACTATGTTTATACTACATTTATCTTTCTAATGCATCTTTAATCATCAAGATCAATACTATTATACAATAGTTGTAACTTTAGGCAATGCCATCATAAGAAGTCTTCACTCAAACCCAATGAAATTCTTGTGAATGTTGTTCGTATGATTAAGTCAATTGTCTATTACCACATTTTACAAAGGTTGCTCAACATTCTATATATAAGTTTAGAATGAAAGAGTTGAATGCTAAACACACTCTACAAATCATCTAAGATTCGCCTTTGTCTAACTCATAAGGATTTCACTATCATCTATAGAAATAATCATTTATCGGTATCCAACATATGCATCCCAATAATGTAAAGTGCAGCTGATTATAGACTTATTATTTGAGATTTATATATAATATTAAAAGCAGTTATGTTGACTAAATGTTAGCTAAAATGTTTCTAGTGATCACATCAAGTAATGTCGAAATTAATCATATCCAAACACAAGACAATAGCAATCAATAATTTTTTTAGTGGCTAATATTCGCCAATTGGCTGATAGTTGAAATTTGGGAATCCAAAATTGGCTAATATTTTGAGCTATAACAGGACTTGAATTGCCACATTTTTATAAATTTTTATTATAGTCTTATTTAAATCGCCACAATTTATTTTATTTAAAAATTTAACTCAAAAGTTCGCCACAATATTTGATACATGATTAGATCATATTTGCCTAAATGTTATAAATTATAGTAGAAATCTATATTAATTCGCCAATAGTATATCATAATTATTAGTTCTTTTAGGACCATATTTCTAATCTTTAGTTTCTACCATTGATTTATAATATAATCTAATGGCCCTTGTTGTATTCCGCAAGGTAAAATGTACCCACGATCAGTAATGCTCATGGGGCCCATAATTTTGGGTCTCATGAGCATTGTAGATCGTGGGTACATTTTACCTTGTAGAGTACAACGAGGGTCATTAGATCAGTGATCCAAAAGAAATTTCGAGCCCCATGAGAGTTACAGATTGTGGGTACATTTTACCTTGCAGAATATAATGAGGGCCATTATATTATATTTTAAAACAATGGTGGCAATTAAATATTATAGTCTACCCCTTAAAACCATCAATAATTTCCACCCTCGGGCCCCTACTTTTCCATGAGAATTATTTTTAGATTGTATGGATTCACCATCATAATTAATGCATTTTGCTATTATTTTTCAAGATTTGCCAAATTTTTTTACAAAAAAATTAGTTATGTAAAAGAGATCGCCAATGAAATTATTATTTTTTTTTGAAAAAAGGAAAGATTTGCCAATAAAAATTAATATTTTTTTCTAAAAAAATGAAAGATTTGCCAAGATTTTAAATCTTTTTTTGAGGGGATTTTCTTAAAGTTATCGCTGGTAGCAATCAAAATATCACATTAATGCAATAATTACACAAAGCTCTAAATGGCTCTACAAAGTTGTCCTATTATAATATGATCCAATGATATTATATTTTGATATTCTTCCAAATCGGGAACACAACCCGCATCAACAGGGTCACACATAAAGGCTATCTAATACTTCAAAAAACTCACAACAACAATTATTTTCTTGCTTTTAGCATGAACAATTCTTGAGTCATACCCAAGATAGTAGCAACATTATATCCATCAAATCATCATATGAAGATATACACTTTCTAACGCTAATAGCATTCTTAACCTTTTGATTTCCTTTGCCTTATGGTGTAATTCGACATTACTTGTACAAATTCTAACCTATATAGACTTTTAACATTATCTTTAGAAACAATGGTACCTCTAGCCGAAGAATGAGCTTCAATGGTGGTGTACCCATGAGCATATCTAAAGTTTAGTCATCTTGAATAGAGGGATTAATGCCAAAGAGGGAGGAAAGAGTGATGGCAACATGAGTGAACGTTTCTCCAATGAGGTCCCAATGAGGAAGAACTAGCTTCATCATAATAATGAGGGGGGCGAGGAGGGTGAGGAGGAATGGGTAAGAATGATCTCGTTCATGTAGAGCAATGTTGAACCTGACTGGACGTAACTCCTTAGGCTGGCTCTATTATTCTTTATTGATTTTGCTTGTGCATTGTGCCTCCATCCATAGAGCCCTTCTTGGTGGCTTCAAGAAACTTGTGTGATAGATACAAATTTTTGCCTTGTCTTCCATTTGCCCATTTCTTGGGAGTCATTGCAGCCGAATTTTTGCTTTGTTGGGCATCCATAACATGTTCCTGTTGATGTGATTTTTGTGACCACACCAATCAGCAGAACAAAGTATCCAAAGGCTACTCCATTCTCTCTTGATCAAAGTATTCCGTATGCTAAGATTGCAAGAAAGATCGTACGTTCAACTCCAAGGTTCCGATAATGCAATGGAATACCCTCAGTTGGTTCGTTGTGATTTGCTATTTCCACGAGGGGACTTACACAATTGTTCAGAATGTTTGCAGCTAATAGCAGGTTAATGATGAAAGGGGTTCTCGTGCGTTGCGGATGATTTAGCTATAAGGTATGAGCCTCCTATACTAACTAGAATTGTGCGGAAATTAAATGAGTGCAGGGTTTAGGAGATTTATGTCCTAGTCTGAATGCAGGATGTGCGGGGCTTGACTTCGACAGACTTCAACCGGACTTTGCCTTGCCTCGCGTGTGACAGCTTCAACAAAGTCGGTGCAATCTTCAAGGGAGCAACGAAAGGTATTCAGATTACAACTCAACATGAAAATACCATCAAGACGACGCATACAAACACATGAATCGCAATCGAAGTTAAGTTTGAAAAATATTCCACTTGACCACACAAGGAGAGCTTACCATCAGCAAGCTTACTAGTGGTATGGATTAAGCGAAGTTGCTTCAATCGAACACCACAATCCACAACTAACTACTTGCATGAAAATGAAAATCACTCTAATTTTAATCCTACTTGAAGTTGAAGGACGAAGAAATCTTGCTAGCTGATCATAACAAAAGACAAAATCATCATCAATGAAACTCTTTTCATTATGATAGTTTTCACAATAATTCCTTACAAAGTTCTCAAAGGGAAAACTTTCCTTCTCCTTCAAACTATGCAATGCAATGAAACTATCCTAACTCTAAATTGTCTCTGTATGCTCTATTCTCTGATCTCTAATCTAATAATGTACAAATGAGGGGGGGGGTCCCCTTTATATAGCTGGCCAATTTCAATGGATGGTCCAGATTAAATTACAATGGATGGCTTAGATTGAGCCACATCAGCCCTAGACTAGATTCTGCCTTAAAAACCGCCAGAAGGTGGAGTGGTGCAATTAATGAGCACAAAAATGGCAGATTCCTCCTTTGACCACTATGGGCAATTAATGCCCACTACCCTTCTAGAAGATTCTCGTCCAGGATTCTGTTCCCATTGTTCTTCTCTCTGACCGCAAAAGCAACAAACCGGGCCAACATTGCATCAACTTCTTGCTCAGAAATAGCTGGGGTAAGATTAAGCTGGTACTCGAGGATGGCAATTGTTTGCTCCTGTCGGATACAAGATTTTCTCCAAGCCTCAATGGATTCTTGCGTGCTTTGAATAATAGCAGAGAACGTGGAGATATTCTCAAAGTCCACTTGAGCAAATACCCTCATCTTAGAGAAGAATGGTTGCAATCTTCCCTTCAATCCATCCAATGTCACCTCCTCGGGAGTTAGCCGTTTTGTGAACAATGCCTCCAACGTATTGAAGATGCCCTCCTGGATGTATCCGATGGCCTTCCTGATTTTGACTGACTTTGTCCTTGCCGTGTCAAAGAAACCTCGGCCGGTGAATGCTACGAAATACCAGCCTGGAAAATCATATCTATCTCCAGCCTGAATTACCCCTCCTTCAATCAAAGTCTGCACTGGCATATGCATCAGAGCAACTAGGCGTGGAAGTCTTATCCTGAAATATGTGAGTATCACTCCATGCCTGTTCAATATTTTCCAAATGAGAGAGGATGCTGGAAAAAGGAGACAAGATCCTCAATGAATTTCTCAGCCTTAGCACGAACACCGCCAATCCACTTGTCTCCTTCCTGAATTGCCTTCTTCATCTCCTCGAGCCAGGTGATTGATTCCCGTGGAAGCTCGGCTGGAAGTTCCACCGTTGGGTTCTCCTGAGCACATGGACGTGCTAGATGCTGCACATACCCAACTAACGCTCTATGCTCCCTTTTCAGCCTCTTATATTTTTCCCCCCTTTCGAGGCAGTCTATCTTTCAGTGCCTGGAAGGAGTTTTCAGCTTCCTCAATAACTTGTGCTCCAGTAGGGCGCCCCAATTCAACTGTAGTGATCGTGTAATTTTCAGGCATTGCTTCATCTAGATCACATTCTTCCCTTGGAACCGCTACATGAAGAGTGTGAGAACCAGACTCGTCCGTCTCCATCCTGGAGTATTTTCTGGCTCTCTTCCTCTTAGGTGACCTGCTTATTCTATTAAGGAGCTCTTCCATCTCTATTGCTGGGTCGGTGTCGTCTTCTTGATCTCTTCTTATTGCACTTGTGAGCCAATTTGGGACATCTTGTTGAGTGCTACAGACGACAAGCAGTTGCTCTTCCATTGCTTCTACTTCATGAAGTTCCTCTTTAGCAACATTCGGTTGAGGCTCATCCATTTCCATGTGCTGATTATCCTCCTCAAGACCTCGAACTTCAGGCTCCGTAGTGTCCTCATCTTCAAAGGCTGCCTCGATTGCACGATCTAGGCAAGTGTCTGTTTCTGTTTCCTCATCTTCATCTGGCTGGTTAGCACTCCTAGGAGCATTAGCGCTCTGACTATCAGCTTCGCTAGGCAATGGCTGGTTGACTTCTTCCATTTCTTGCTCTTCATTCACTCTAACCCTCTGACCTGCAAAGATTGAAACTTCTTGTATGCTAGAAGAGTGACCCAAGAACTGTGTAGGTGATGCTTCCTCCGTCCTCTGAGGCTCAGGCAGAACTGGTTCCTCCTCCTGTGGCTCTGTAGCTTGGACTACCTGTTTTCTTTTCTTTATTGATATCGGTGGCCTTTGATCGCCCATGAGGTTATATGTGAGGGCAATTGATTTTTTCTTAAGCCTGTGAACATGTCCATCCACCCAACTCCTTGTGAATGTTAAAATAGGCATAGACATAGTGTCCAAGTCCGTGATCTCCGGTTCTGCCCAATCAGGTGGTGGGATTGGTGTGTCCTTTATTTACTCATAATCTGGGTGAATAATGCTGGCATCCTCATCTACCTGGTTTGAAACTTGGACAACCTCGCATTCTCTGATCAATTTCAGAGGTAATCTGGAGAACATCCTCCTTCTGATCTTAGCCTCATCTTCTGCATTTGCCCAAAAATCTTCTACATGAGCCTTGTGCCGATATTCTTCACCCTATATCACCCCAATCTTCCTTTGTGGATCAAAATCTTGCCGGCTGGTGTGTAGAGTGAGGTGATAGAATTGTAACTCCTCCTCTGCTTCCTTGGTTGCCTGCAAAGAAGGGCACTCCTCAAGTGAATTTCCCATAACAATAGGGAAGTGCAATCCTCCTTTCTTCTTTTTCCTTATGATTTTGTCATAGGCCATGAGTTGCCTAGACACTTCAAGCATTACCATCCTGTCTGTGGGGTACCTTGGCAATCTGTAGGCATATGAATGGAACCCCGCAGCCTTATGTAAGTGAACTTTGGGAACTGGATAAACCAATACCCGTACTCTTCAATCAACTTTTGTGCATCCTTGGATATTCTTTGTTGTGTTCTCCGTTGAAGAGTCCTGGTGATGTGCATAGTGAAAGCATCGTTCACTCTCTTGAAGCTGGAGGTACTTGTCAGATGCAGCTGCCTGCAAGCTTCATGGATTTTAAATTGACCGGAACCACATCCAATTGGCTCCTGGTATGTCAATCCTTTATACTTCGTCATCCGAGCTAGCATATAGATGACATAGGAGCTCATATAAAACGTCTTCGTTCTCCTCAAACTTCTGAATTGCTCATCTATGTTGTCGTTGATCATTCTTGCCCAATCCACATACTCTTTTCCCCCCAACACCACGTTGATGTAGAAGAACATCCAAGGCTCAAAAGAATATGCCTGTGGGCTGCCATTCACCTGGCTGAGCATCATGATTAAATCACAATACTCCTGTTTCAACTCCTCTGAGATAATCTGCTTTGGCAACTTGGCGCCAGGAGGCTTTGGCTTCCTCATCCATGATGTGTTAATTCTCTTTGCACACCTATCAAAAGATGAGGCATACATTTTATCAACCCTTTCTTTAGACTTGTACAACATTCTGTCCATAGCTGGAATCCCGAACGCCTCTCCAATAGCTTCAGGTGTGAAGTTAGCCAACAACTTGCCTTCTGAAGAAACAATTGTTCGGTGGTCTAGCCTATAATAGTTTGCACATTCCATTATCAACTCAGGACATCGAATTGCTGGTGGAAAACCAACAGCTGCATACAATCCACTCCTCATGATGTTGTGCGATGTCACTGATGGAGGATGACCACCCTGCTCGTATATTCTCCTTTTGAATGCTTTGAGGTTGAATGAACCAAGGTTGGTATC